>CAUYQV010176865.1:0-32344 GCA_963574575.1 Galagoides demidoff | reverse complement strand
GACAGAGCCTCAAGCTATCCCCCTGGGTAGAGTGCCATGGCATCACAGCTCATAGCAACCTCCAACTCCTGGGCTCAAGCGAGTCTCCTGCCTCCACCTCCCAAGTAGCTGGGACCACAGGCACCCGCCACAACGCCTGGCCCAAAAATATTATTAAGCCAAAAAATTTTTAAAACATTCTGTGTTAGGCACTAGCGTACAACAACGATCAGCACAGCACACCTTAACGTCATACAAATATATGAATTCAGAGAAGTAAACATAAAATATATGTAGTAAGTATTTAGCAGAGATTTTAATAAGAAGTGTGTGGGTTCTCTTTTCTACACAACATCGTATCCCCCGGCTTTACCCTATTGCAGCTACTGCTGCTCTATCTAGTCCCTCACAGGCTTAACACAGCAGCTGTGTCTGTGCATCCCAATTGTCTTGTAGCCATAAATTTCTTTCCCTCTTTTGATCTCAGGTACATAAACACCTACACACAAAGGTCAAAAGTGAAGGGGAGTTAAGGCACAGTGAGCACAGTGGGGGACCCTTAGCCAATGGGGAATGGAAATGATGAATAAGTATTTTCTTCTCTCCATCACCCAGCCTCCTGCTTTCTGTAGTAACATTTGCATGGCTCGGCGCCTGTGGCTCAAGTGGCTAAGGCGCCAGCCACATACACCTAAGGTGGTGGGTTCAAATCCAGCCCGGCCCACCAAACAATAATGATGGCTGCAACCAAAAAATGGCCTGGAGTTGTGGTGGGTGCCTGTGGCCCCAGCTACTTGGGAGGCTGAGGCAGGAGACTCGCTTGAGCCCAGGAGTTGGAGGTTGCAGTAAGCTGAGATGCCATGGCACTCTACCCAGGGGGACAGCTTGAGGCTCCTGTCTCAAAAATAAAAAAATAAAAAAATAAAAAAAAAATTGCAAATATACTACTCACACAGAAATCTTTATCATAGACATTGTTCTGGGGAAAAAAAAACTCAGGTTAAGGTACTGAGGAGCTAAATACCTTGAAATAGTAGACACTTAGGATGAGACTGTAGAGTTATATCATTCAACAGTCAAAAGCACTAATAATCCGTTGCAGAAGCAATGATCTCTGGCACGAGCCAATAGGGCACATTTCTCCTGTGGCTGATTGGGACGGGTACGGTGAGAGCTGAAATGTTGGCTTTTGCAGTGGCTCTGAGACTTGGTCAATATGAGGGAAAATGGAATTATAGATACTGCGGGTGGTACAGCTTTTAAAACTGATTTAAAAGCCTTTTTAATTTTTTTAACTTTTTTGATTTGAAAGCATTTTAAAAAGAGGCTTTCAATAAATTTCTTACAATGTCTCTGAAACCTGAAAGACATTCAATATAACGCCAGAAAAAATAATTTACCTTTATCAGAAAAGAAATCTTGAGAAACAAAGAATTGATTCTTTGCTTTTCTCTGCTGTGAAAAGTTATCAATATTTAACCAAAATTGACAGGACACTTCAAAACCAAGGGCACATGGTGCCCTGATATTATGTAATATATCAGAAACAGTCAGCCTAATGTAATAGTGAAATAACTTGCTAAAGCTTTAGCTAAGAGCCTGCTTGAGGACAATGCTTTGTAGAATTGGGAGCTGTCCTTCACAATAAAGAATATTTACTGCATCAAAGGCCAATGTTTGATACTACGGGCAAAGCAAGGTGCTGAAGAAGCAGAAACCTGACAGGAAGCTGGTGAGTCAGGGAACAGATGATTCAAAGTTCTGTGGTAAAGGATCTGTACACACACATATACATGTGCATAATTTACACACTGAGATATAGACCTATATCTATAAAGATATACTTTCTATTTTTTTCAATTTAAAAAAGCAAGTATATCCGGATAACATTTCTATGATTTTATATTCTGAATCTCAGGAAGTAATTTGACTAAAACACGAAGATATGAGGAACTTTTTGAAAGCTGTCTTATCATTACCTGAAGAACTTTGAAATTATTAATTCATAGTTTTAATCCATACCCACATGGTTTGTATTCAAAATGGATAAAATTCACACCCTCAAAAGTGTTGAAGTGTTTTGCAGGAGGAACTGCCCACAATGTTACAAGAATGAAGAAAAAGTGCAAATTCTCATTTTTGCTAAGTTTACGTATTTGTGTCTAGTGGATTACAGAAGCTTCCCCACAAGAAAGATGCTTGAGTTGAATCTTCAGGCCAGGTGGAAAGGTATTTGTATGATTCAAAGCATGAAGTGTAAATAATACCGCATAAACGGTTAGGAGAAATGGGGATGGAGCTGTAGTCAGACACTAGATAATAAAGGGGCTAGTACATTATACTAAGGAGATTTTGAACGCTGCATACAGTAGAGGGGATCATTAAACAATCAAGGTGAAAACTCTTACTATTGGTGTTTATGTGAAGGATTTATGGTGGCTGAAGAACCAGAAGGAAGGATGAAACTATGGACGCTGAGATAATAGTTCAGTTTAAAGGTAGTAAAAGACTATAATGTTCCACAGTATGAAAGACAGAAAGAAGGAAAACATAAATGAATGCAAATTGGCTGAAAAAATAAGATAAACAAAATAATAAATAACCCAAAGCCAACAATACTTTTGGAACTTTTGCAATAGTTCTGTACAACACTATGAAGAAATGCAGCTTGGAAAGGAATGGGAAGGTGAAAGTAATGATGAGAAATTCATTCAGTTTTGTAAATACTGACTTTGAGGTGAGTACTGGATATTCAGAGGGGAATATAAGGTGTAAAATAGTGTATCAAAATTTAAAGCTCAAGTAGAGGTGTAGATTAGTTAACTTGGAATTCATCAAGGTATGTGTTGAAACTTAGAGAATAGATGAGATCATCCAGATAGAACTGGCTTTATGATGCTATTTTCTATAGAAATCATGTTATTTTGCAAGCCATAGATAATGAAAGAAGTATTTCAATGTTCTTTTATTTGTGTGCTATATTGGATTTTTCCTTTCAAGTTGAAAATGAATACATATTTTCTTCAATGAGCAAAGCAACTCATTTCTTCTGGTTTTAATTACCAAAAAATTCACTGATATTATCTTCTGAACCTTTAGAAGCTTCTTCATGTCCGCCTCTCTGTGATTTTTTAACACACAATTTTTATATTCTTTTTCCTGTTTTTTTTTACATTAATATTAGAAATATAGCAGTCAGTATTTCATAAGTACATGGATGGCCTTTAGGAACAGTTATTATCTACATGAATAATTAGATATAATCCTTAATGTACATTAAGTTAGAGAGTACTTAAGTCTGGGATCACTGGAAAAAAAAAGTTTGAATTAAGTATTTACACCTAGGAAGTTTGTGGGTGTGAACTTGGGGAAAGGGTAAGTAGTGAAGGAAGCAGGGCTGGGCAGAAGTTGAAGTTAAAATATGCTGTAGGGCCTCAGCTGACTCCAAGTGCTGAGCTCTCCAAAACTGAGACCAGAGGTCAGGGACTTTATACCACAGTGTGAACCATTCTTTAATTGCAGGTTGCCCTTCAGGCAAGGAGATGCCAGGAGAAAGACCCAGCTGTGAGCTGTCAGCAGTAAATATTAGCTACTGATTGAGTGCTTCTATCCTGAAGATTACCCTTTGCGCCATTTCGATCCATATGTTTCCAATTGTCAAATTCCTTCTATTTGGTTCAGGTTCTCCAAGATTGTGATTGGTCTCATCTCCTGGGAAAGTGTATAATACATATATGCCTGTTAGTGAAATGAATCACAGTCCTTTTTCTCCTCACTGCGTGGTTTTCAAGGACAAATATCTTTTTTACATTGCCCTCACACTGGATAGCATCTCTATTGGTCTAAGTGGCTTATCTGGGAGGTGAAACTGACATATCCATTATTAATAACCTCCGTGTCAAGTGGCTGATGCACTTATCCACTTAGCACTAAAATAGAAAACAGGAGATACTGCGAGTAGTCACAGTGAATTAACTAAACGCCAAACTTACTGTTTTTTTCCACCATTTTATCACAATAACCCTACCACTCACTGATGATTAGGTCAATTATTGTGCCAGTATGTTAAATTCATTCACTTGCAGATCTCTGAGCATGAGGAACTTAAAATGACCATACAGTGGCCATAACTTCAAATTTTATGGAACTATTATTATATCCTCTAGCAAAAGTGGCCCCTCTCCATTTGGAAATTCAGACCTCTAGACCTACAGAGCCTAAGTTATAGAAAAAATACTGCAAGCGGCTCAGTAGAAATACGATGAACAGAGGAACATTTATTTACATTCCTTAGCGTCTATTTATTAAGGGAAAAGCACCATGGAAAAATTGGTAATGTACTGTGTATGCCAGATCATGGAGGAGAATGCCTGATCCTTTCAGAGTATCAATTCTCATCTTGCACATCAGCTGGTGTTTTAAGAGGCCATTCCAGTGCTTTGTCAGGTCAGTGGCTTCCAGGGTTGCAAGATTTATAAGACTAGTGGATCTCAACCTCGTGTGCCCATTGCCACATCTATGCTATAAATTTTTCCCTTTTAACAGAGGCAATGTTATGCAGTATCACTATGGATCAGATATTCTGTTAGACCTTGGGAATGGTACATATGAGATCAGGGAGCATCAGGGGATAGTTAAGAATATCAATCTCATGCAAGATGGGTTTTAACTCCTTCTAGGATGTGAGAGATTCAGTGTAAGAAACTTATTACTAAGTGACTAACAGGTTTTAATTAAAAAGATGTTGTCATTATGAATCAATGAAATCTTCTAAAGATTGTCCTGATACTTAAAAATAAAGAATGAATTTTCTAAATCAATAGCAACATGCTATGCACATAAGGTTATGTTAATCTGTTCTAGAAAAAAAAAATCTATTATGGTACCTGAAGTTGGGGCTAATACTTGGATGAGTTTGTAGTATAATGGTAGACATTTTTCCCTTAGACCCATTAATATTAAGGGGCCAAACTGGTGAATTAAACAGAGATATAACGGGATCACTACCCTGCATGTTTTTCTTTAAGGCATCATTTCCTCCTGGATTTGGCACTAATTTGGATTTTTCTCTTTGCTGGCAAGGAGGAGCACTTTCTTTTGGCCTTCCCCACCATGATGCTATTTCCCCTCAGGCAAGTAAATTCATATGAAGTTTCAGTTTCTGTGAACTATCTGTCATTATCTATGAAGGGTGTAAATTGTTGTTGTTTTAACTTTCAGGTTAATGATGGTACAAATGATCACATTTCATTGTTTGTGTTTGTTAGGCCTGGGAAAAGATTGTATGACAAAGACACCATTGGCAATTGCAGCAACACCAAAAATAAATGAATGGATCTAAGTTTTAACCCTACTTGCAAACTCGTAAGTTAGCTTGCCACAAAAAATGCAAGACTTCTATGTCTGTGGAAACTAACTTGATTATACACAGGAGAGCAAGGGACATGAACTTCATGATTCCATATTCTCCAAGTGCTGTGTGGGCAATGCAGACTAGTTCAAGGAGATGCACCCCACATACTGTGTTTGCTTCACAGTGGAGCTACACCTACTTTGAAGAAAACATATTTTGGATAATGGGCATTGGGGATGCCTGTACTTTGCCCTAGAAGCATTTTCTTTTCAATACTAGACAATAAATAGTATTTTCTTCACAATACTAGACATTTACTTCAACATAAGGTACTATCTCGTTCAGCCAAAACTCTCTGCTATACAATTATCTTTGAAAAGTCATCACAGAACCAATATAGGAGAATATAGAACAAATACCTCTGCTTTCAAGATATGGGAGAAATGTGGAAAACTGACAGCAAATTGTCTCTTAATGCTACCAAAAAAACTGTAATATTATAACCTAATTGAAGATCACAAAAATCACTAAAATTGGCTGCATAGACAAAGCGGGCCCTTTATTAAGTAGACTTTTGCCAGGATTCCATTTTTTATCTGGCTTCTCTATGTCCTGAGTTTGAAAGATTGCTATGATGATGCTTCTAGTCTTCAAGAACTGATGTCAAGTTTGGTCCTATGCTTAACAGCTCTCAAAATGTCTGGGTATTTTCTTTTTCCCAGAGTAATGGTCATAGTAATGTTGGGGGAAGTCTGGGATGATTATTACTATAAGCACTCACTGTAGTGTTTCAGTGTCCTTTCTCCTATGGCATGTTTCTTCCTAGGCATGCCTGAAATCTGGTTTCAAGTCTATGAACATAACCCTTTGAGTGTGCTCAATCTTATCTGAATCTGGTTTCAAGCTGGGTGGGTGATAATGACTTCACATCAAACCAAATTCCTATGATTTCCTCTGACTTTATAAAGTAAGCCTACAAAATTAGATTTGTTTGTTCTTCTTTTTTTTCCTTTTTTTTTTTTTTTTGAGACAGAGTGTTCTGTCACTTCAGCTGTCATAGCCACCTGAAGCCTTGAACTCTGGGTCCAAATGATCCCACCTCGCCTTTGAGTAGCTGGTATTACAGACACCATCCACCACACCCACCTAATTTTTTAAATTTTTTTGTAGAGGCAGGTTACTGAGGTAAAGAAGGGTCTCCGTATGTTGCCCAGGCTACTCTTGAACTCCTGGGCTCAAGTGATCCTCCGTTTTCAGCCTCCCACAGTGAGGTTATAGATGCAAGCTACTATGACTGGCCTATTTTGTTTCTTGACCAGTTTATTTGAATATGTTCATTCTGGTTTATACTGTGGTCCTATCACTGATTATGAAAATATAATCTACCAGGACTCTAAAGTTTAAATGTGGCCACCCCTTTATATTTTCAAGATTTTATCCCTTTCGTTGCTAGGAAACTCATTTCTATAATAACATTGATTATTATCATCCCTTCCTTACAAATAAGCAATCATTATTGATCTTTTCAACCATATTGATGCTGCTCTCATCAGAAAATTAATTAATACCTTGGGAAATGCTGTGCTGACTGGGTCCCCTTACAAAAAGTGGTCTCGTGTTAGATTTTCTGATGCAATATAGTAAATCCACTCTAGAATGATAAATTCTCATGCTTTTTTATCCCTTCCTCCATTGTCTTCTATTTTGACATTTCTACATCATTTAGAGGAAGCTACTGTTTTTTTCTGAATTTCTAAATCCCATGTGCTTTCTGGATCTTTATCAGAGAGATAAATCACATGTGTCTTGGGAGAATATTTTAGATTAATAAGTTTTCCCATATCCCACTCTAAATGTTGCCCCTCTTGATCCATCATCCTCAGATCTCATTCCTATACATACTCTCCTGGCTCCAGCCCATACATGTTGGCCTGTTCTGTAGCTTCTTTTTGGCATTTAGGTCTTTTCCTTTCTTAATGAAACTGGCATTACCCCAACCTGGTTGTGTTAGTTATTTGTCTTATGGCCAGAGAGGAAAATGGAAGTAGATTCTTAGGAATTATTTTTCTTTCAAGATAGAAGGCTACATTATATTCAAGGAAGAGTAGGAAGGAGGTCCAGTCTTTCACTGGGAACAATGAAACACTTCAGTACTTACTGAAGATTCAGAAAGACCTGGGACCATTATAATCTTCACATGAAGTTATTTCAATTCTCAGGGTCTCATTCCTTGGTAATCAGGACCTTGGCTTTGTTGTAAAAGACTTAAGTAGAGAATCCAAAGTTCTTGTATCTTCATGTCTAAAGTATATTTGATGCTCTGCTCTTCACCCATCTGAATGAGGAGATTAGCTTCATAAATTGCCAGAGATTCCATTGATTTTCATACTTCACTTTGTCAGCCTTTTAAAAAATCATTTCACTTAATTAATTAATAAATTTGTTTGTTTTAAACTAGGAGGGGAGGATCTTCCATCTCTGCCAAAAGTTTTGACTGTGGGACACATTTTCAACCTTTGATTGACTTTGCATTGTGCATGCCTAGCATCCAACACAAGATATGAATCTAGAATCCTGATAATTATGACTTCCTTCATAGTGCTTAAATGTATTATTACACTAGTTAATTTCCATTTATAAGTATCCTGTTCAAGTTCAAAACCTGTGTAAGTTTTTCTAATTACACTGCCATGTAACTCCAAGAGTACTCACTAATTCACCTGTTAGCAGTGATTTTTTGTGTTTGATTAATACGATGTAATTTTAAAACATAAGAGAAATTGACAAGGAACTGGATAAAATCCTTATTCACATAGAGAAGGATAATGATAAACCTTAAAAAGCTAACACATTAAATGTTTACAAACAACAAAACAAACAGAACTTCCTAAATGTCTAAACCTAAAACATTCCCAAGATCTTTTCCTTTTCATCCCTCATTAGAGTCCTACTCTTTTTTGGAAATAAGTTCAAATATTAAATTAATATGTTGAGACATGATGTTGATATTGTTCTTCCAATAACTTAGTATTTGGCCAACGGGAAATCCTATCAGTCTACAAAATCAATGTAACTCCTTCTAAATAAGGGTAATAAGATCCTGGAAAAGAAAGAGCTAGAGAAGCAAGAGGTCAGAATCACATTTTTTTGTTTTTAAGAATAGACTTTTCTGAAGAAAAATAAAAGAAGTAGAAAGATAAAGAGAAGAAGCAGAAAGAAAGGAGAGTAGGAGTGAGAGAAGGGATAGCAAAAGCAAAGAAGAAAAGGAAGAAGAATGAAACAATGGAAAGAAAATCAGAGTGTCATTGCTCTATAACATACTGGAAAAACAGTTATTATTGTCTTTTAAATATTAAGTCACAGCATCCATGATTTGTATGTAAACATTCCAATATTTATCTTTGCATAGTTAAAAATGTCCTCCTTTTAATGCTACTTGGAGCATTTCCTCTGATGAATTTTAATTTTCTCAGTCTTCCTTAATTTTACTTGCGAATGAGAGAGAGGAAGGGAAGTGGGAGAAAGAGGGGGAGAAGGAGGAAGAGAGAGAGAGAGGAAGAGAGAGAGCTAACTTCTTGACTTGAAGGTCAGGTTCTCCTTTCTTAATATCTTTAGCAAAGATTGTTTAATATTGGTATTGTTATGGACACAGTCACCAGGCACTTTCCAAAGTTGATGAATAGCAGTAAGTCCTTGGGTCCTGCGGTGAAGAACTGTGTTACTGCCATCTTCTTAGGATGACTGTTCCATTTGGCAAATATTCTGCATGACTGCTATTGAGCTTCCATCTGTCACAGCTCAATGAAACATCTAGGACAGACACTTCAAAAACGCAATCGCTCCACTGTCTAGTGGCCTTAACAAATAAAAAAAGGAAGACAACACTGTGGGCGTTTCCATTAAGTTAAAACAGAGTGTCATTTTATTTATTGAGTATTCGTATATGCCAAGCACTTTACATATGCTCCTCTTTTAATTAAATCAAAAATCCTATATCATAGCCATAAATTGATGTGGGAAACTAGGCTCATGGATTAATACATTTCAACACAGAACTCAAACCTGAAATTATTGTATTTACAAACTGAACTATCATTTTAGCCATAATTTTTCAAACACTTAGGATTTAAAATTATTTTAGGAGATACCGAAAAAATTATCACTTATAGATATCAATTCCCTTTTTTATTTATTTTTCTGAATCCACATCTTTAGGCTATGTTTACTCTTGAACATTTTTTATTTGAGACTATTTCATTTAGTTCTTAAATGATAGGTCTTATATTTAAAAATATAAATTGTTTCTAGCTTTTATTTTATTTCCAATTTAATTATTTTTTTCTAATCTTGTAAAGCAAAATGTATAAAATCATGTCACACATTTTGAAAGTTCTCTGAGTCCAACTCAATTCTACTCTTCTAAGTTTTCTTCTTGTCCATTATAAACAAACACAGTATCTACTCACATGGGTATGCAATATTAGCAGTGGTCACTTGCTTTTATGCCTTTGTAACTAATTTATTGAATGCTGATATTCCCATCAGTATCTCTAATTCACCTTTCCCTCCATCAGTTAAATGCTGAATTTAACTGATGAATTATTACTTATCTTTTAAGATGTGTGAGAAATACTCCCTTGCCTTTGTATCTTCTCTTCCCTGAGATGCAATATCATGACTAGTTCTTGGCTATGTTTCTTATTATTCCAGCAATATTCTTATTAAAAGATTTATCACATCCCTCTGTATGTTTTCACGTCTTTCCCATTAGATTAAAATCCTCAAACAAATATGACTCTATCATAGCGACTGATGCAATCCCCAAGGCTAGATATATATATATGTTACACAAAATATGTATATTATACAACAGGCTTTCAATAATAGTCTTGTAAATAAAGGGAATAATTTATTTGCAACATATGAATACCACATTGAAAAGCCTTGCACTGTGGTTACACAATTTATTCATAAATTAGGAAGCCAGGCTTATTAACCAGTTTTATTTTTTGTGAAGTAACAAAATTCTTAGATAAATGAAATAAAAAGTAATGTTGTATGTTGTCAATTTTTAATGTGTTACATGGATGCTTTCTCATATATACAGCTCCACTTTTTAAAAGTTATAAACTGATGTTTAGCATAACATTATGAACATTTTCCTGGATACCTGAAATTGTCAAAACATCTTTTCCAACTTAAATTTAAATGACAACAAAACTAAAAACCCAATTTTGTGATATTTTTTGAAAGTTATTTTTTTCCTGCTGTTGCATTTGCTCCCCCAGAGTGCACAGTTAACTGTTTCATTATTGCCACAGGAAGGATTTTGTCAGCGAAATGGTTGCAAATGAAATACAAACCTGATAAAGGACCTAAGGTATAAGATATGTAGAACATAACTAGCAAAACATAAAACTTACTGAAAGAATTTTGTAAGGAAAATTGAGTCCATATTCGATTTTGTCCAGAGCTCTATTTAGCAAGATTTTCTTTTATTACCTTGCAATTCACCAAGCATGAGTAATTTCCCCATCAATTCTTTTGTCCAGTGGCAACATAAACACTTACACTTTCTGAAATAAAGGAGTTGGAGTATTACGGTTGCTCCGTTCAAGCAGCTATCTTTAAGGTTTTGTCAGCATTTCCATTATATACCCAGTTTCTTGAAGTTTATAACTCGCAGTAAAAACTAACCCTTGGGTTGAATCTTTACTTACAGAGGTATTTTTTCAGTGCAACTTATGGAGACATAGCTGGAAGACACCCCATTTCTGTTAATAGAAGCCAGGCCATGAATCCCTTCCTGCCACATTGAACAGATTTATCCTGTAACTTCCCTACTGGGAGAAAATTATTTTTATCAAAATGGGAGAAGTATTTCGGTTTGATTTCAGTAAAGTTATAAAGTGCAACACTTATCCCAGACAGGTATGAATTTTCAATAGCTTTTCTATATTTATAGCAAACTTACTTCTTTTTCTCCCCCAAAGTGACCTTGGTAAAGTATCAACTATTAGTTCTACTCAACTATAATTAAAAATAAGCTCACATATTTTTTTCTCCAAAGCCTATTGAAGTATTTTCTTTCTTGGGCATGTCATTTAAAGATAAAAAAATTTAAATATGTTTTACAAATTAAAGGAAAATAGTAGTTGATTATAATTAATACAACCCGGTAGTGCCTACAATCCAGATATGAATTTTATCTGCAACCTTTAGTTACTTGTTGAGAATTATTTTTAATAGCATAGATATAAGAAATGATACAAAATTCTAATATTTTATTTAAACTTAAAGCAATAGATCACAATCAAGTTACCACCTAAATTAGACAATTTTCTGTTATTTAGATAAGTGAAATTATACCAAGTTAAGAATTTTTAAATATAATTTAATTCCTCCTTTCCATTTTTAATGTATGCATTTAGCTGTCATTATTCAATACATACATTTCCCAAATTTATTAAGAATCAGATAGCATGTGTTCTGAAAAAATAAAAGAGAGGTGTTAAAATGAATTAAATCAATGATCCTTGAGCTAAAGATAGGCTATAGGAATAAATTGTAATGGACCAAAACTCCATCAGTTCCAACATTTACCAAAGCACTCATAAAATATACCATAACTGACTAATACTTCATAATACAAATATTAACATGTCAAATAAAAAACAGAGAATGTATGATACTACAATAGGTGCATATATATTAAATAGTATTTGATCTATGTCTAGTTATACTTTTAGTTAGCTTGGTCAAAGTATCTACCATTTGGCACTTTATAATTGAAACATTTAAAATGCAGAGCCCTTCTGGGAGTTTTGCTTTGGAGTTATGTTAGCCATTTTCATTTCTGTGTAAACTATATACAGATATAATTTAAATACATTCATAAAGTTGAATAAAAATGATTTCAATTTGGTTACCATGTACCAACGTGAGACAAAACATATACAAAAAGAAGTGGTTCACTTACTAAGATTAAGAAATATGTATTATATTTTTCATTTTAAAAATAAAGACAGAATATACTCAGAAGTGAAATTTCTATAAAATACACTTCCTAAGCCAAATCAAATTCTTCATAATCCTAAGAAAATGGGAATGAATAACTCATAAACAGGATTGCAAGCCACGTACCTCTATGTCCAAACAAGTTTGCTCATGTTACAAGAAAAAAGACATAATGCTACCAGAATAATACATGTTTAGACATAAAAAATAAAGAGAAAACATTGTAATTTTTCTTCCTTTTTTTCCTGCAAATTTAAAGTTTATTCTTGTTCTAACTCCTCATACCTTTTCTGTTAGGTTGCTTTGGGGTAGTGCCTATAGCTCAAGGAGTAGGGCACCAATCCCATATACAGGAGGTGGCGGGTTCAAACCCAGCCCTGGACAAAAACTACAATAAAAAAGAAAAGAACAGTATTTGGTTGCTTGGTTTTAGCAAAGTTCCCATTGTGAAATAATAGATTCAACAAAATGCAATTACAAATAACAAAAACTTTAAATATTCAAAGTCACCAGAAGCCCACACTAGTAGAACATAGATTTCAGTCACATGGTTTCAGATTTTTAAATGAAATAATGATCAGAGTTTAGAACTATTTAGTATGAACATGCAAAATATTCTATACAGTAGAAAACATCTTTGAAAATGTTACTTCCTTTTATGTTACTCTAAGGTAAATAATATGCTGAAAAACTCTAAGGGTTAGTTTAGACAGCAGATGTGCCAACTTGCTCTAAACTGTCTTCAAAATAGTTTTGGCACAATGTATTTAATGTCCTTAAGGCCCTAAAAGTTGTTTCACTGTGTTTGCTCTTGAAAATAATTTTCATGCCTATAGTCCCAGCTACACAGGGGCTGAGGCAACAGAATTGCTTAAGCCCAGAGTTTGAGGTTGCTGTGAGCTGTGATGCCACTGCACTCTACCAAGGGTGATAAAGTGAGACTCTGCCTCAAAAAAAAAAAAAAAAACCTTTCAGTATTATTATCACTGTAGTTTTTAATGTGTCAGGTAAGACTGATATATGACATCATTGCTCAAAACTTCCTTCCCTGTGTGGTTGTGGACTGGGAGTTGCCACAGAAATGTTTTGTATGAGATTTGAAGTGAAAGTAAAACCAAAAGTGAAGCATCAGCCAGGAAGGCAGCACACTGGGGAGGTCAGCGTGTGGTCACCAGGTGCTGCTCAGGTCTGGGGGCTGTGAGGTACATCCAGGCTCACCTCAGTGGCAAGCTGGGCCTGCAGCTGCTCCACCTTTTTCTGGAGCGTCCTTCAGGTTTTATGATTCCTAGGCCAGGTCATATGTTCCTCTCTGTCATGAAGAACTCTACTACCTCCATCAAAAGACACCTCCATCTGCCATCATCAGTCAGGAGCTGGTGAGAAACTGACTTGGGTACAAACCCATCCTCCCAGGATCGTGCTTTTCTCACTATGTTAGCTTTCCACCCAGCTGCTTGCCTTGCAGACTCTAAGTCTCAGCATTAGACATAAAGTGACTCTAAGGAAACCAGTAAGTAAAGGGGTGTGCGTGTGTGTCTATGAGAGAGAGTTGGATGAAGGGAATAACTTTTCTGAACCCTCACTGATAGAATTGCAAATGTCAATTGAAAGATATTGAGATACTATCAGTAAAAATCCTTTATAATCTATTCTTGAGCTCTATTAAATGATTAAATTTATCCTTAAAGTGGTGAGTTTTCAAAATTGCACATACTCATAAGTATTAAAATTATACAACAAGCTCAACAAACTAATGAGCTTAGCAGTGTGACAGGACTTAAGATATAAGGGTCTTGTTTATTTGTTTCGAGACTGAGTCTCACTCACTGCCCTCAGTAGAGTGCTGTGGCATCACAGCTCATAGCAACCTCAAACACTTGGGCTCAATAGATCCTCTTGTCTCAGCCTCCCAAGTACCTGGGACTATAGGCACCTGCCACAATGCCCAGCTATTTTTAGAGACAAAGTCTAGTTCTGGCTCTGGCTGGTTTTGAACCCATGAGCTCAGGCAATCTACCCACCTTGGCCTACCAGAGTGCTAGGATTATAGGCATGAGCCATCGCTCCTGGCTGATATAAGGATTTTTTTAATTAAGGTATAATTGACAAATAAAATTATATATTTAAAACATGGCATCTTGACATATGTATACATTGTCAAATAATCCAGTAAAGCTAATTAATGTATCTATCATCTCACATACTTATTTTCTATAGTAAGAACATTTAAAATCTACTCTTTTAGCAATTTTCAAGTACACAATACATTGTTATTAACTATAGCCACTATGCTGTACCATAATTCTGTCAAATTTATTTTTCTTGTCTATATATAATATTGTACCCTGTGATGGACATCTCCCCATACCCCTATCTCCAGCTCCAGGCAACCACCACTCCAGTCCCTATCTGTGGTTTGGAATTTTGAGCCTCCACATGTAAGTAATCATGTAATATTTGTCTTCCTGTGACTGACGTATGTCATTTAGAATAATACCCTTCATGCTCATCCATATTGTCCTTGATGACAGGATTTTCCTCCTTTTTAAATCACAAATAGTACTTCTTTGTATTTAAATAAATATACATGGTATACATGTACCACATGTTCTCTTTCCATTCATGTGTCCATAAATACCTAGGTTGATTCTGTATCTTGGCTATTGTGAATGATGCTCCAATGAACACGATAGTGGAGATATCTCTTCAACATACTGATTTCCATTTCTTTAGATATATACCTAATAAGGAGATTGCTGGATTATATGGTAGTTCTATTATTTTTTAATCTTTTGAGTAACCCCCATACTGTTTTCTATTATAACTGCACTAAATTACATTCCTACCAACAGTGTATAGGGTTTTCTTTTTTCATAGCAGGATAAAAGATTAATACACAAAATCAATGCTACTTCTTAAAATAAAAATTCCTTTAGTAATAACGAAAATAATAAAATCCTAGGAAAAATTGTAACAAAATAATGAACAACTTGTACCTTGAAATCTACAAAATATTGTTGAAAGAAAAACCAAATATATGGAAAATTGAGTGTTTTTAACATAACAAAATTATTACCCAGTTACTCTGGGCTTCATGATCTTTACTTATACACCCATCTCTACCACACACTGTGGAGTTTTGTGTCGTAAGAAGAATTGTCTCAGCACCCATTTCCTTCTCAATCACCTCCCTTTCTGCGTGTTCTATTCTTTTCCTTTTTGCGCTTCGTGATTCCGGGAACACTCTAAATTATTCTGTCTTCCTCAACCAAGTTTTGAGATAATTTAAAATCCTGACGGAAGAAGCACATGGAGATCAACCCTATCTGACAAATATTACCAAAGATAATATAGTGTAGAGAAGTGGGTTCAAAATACTGAACCTCAGAATTAGACAGAAATTTCAGCTGATACCAGCAATTCTGGAAAACTTAAGCTCCAGACTCATAAAACAATTAAAGGTAATGGAAAACACATGATTTTTTTCAGGAATTTCAATACCTGAAAAAAGGGGAAGGGAAAAGTCAAGGGCATAGCAAGCATTTCCTTTCTGTGTTTCTAAACTCACACAGTTGCTGCCTTGGAACAGAGTGGCTGAGCACGCAGTGTTGAGAAATTTTTACACGGATAGTTGTCCCTGCACATAGAAGAAAGTATTAGGATATGAGAAAAAGTTATTTAAGTTAAAGGTAAGATCTATGGCCCTTGAATAAAATTCTTCCATCATAAAAGGCTTCAATTATGTGGTTCCTTTATCCCCACAATCAGAAAGATAGAACTGAAACACAAAACTGCCACCGAATGTCATATAAGATATTATAAAGAAATCTTTGCTGATCACCTAATTAAGATAAAGAAATCTTTAAATTCTGTTATTAATTCTCTCCTTTCATTCTGATTTGTATGTATCTTTGCCTAAAAGTACATGTATCATTTTATTCATCGTCTAATACGTGTTTCGTCACTTGCTTTGTGGTATCATCTCCCTTAGAGGAAGGGCCCATTCTGTCACATTGTTTGCTGCTTTAACCATAACCATAACCAGTACTGATGCATACATGGGAAACAGAAGACAAATGAAAGAAAAAAGAGAAGGACAAGAAGAGAATAATTATTTTCCAAAAACAATCATATATAAGTTCATCTTTATGGTCTCTTGATGGCTTTCCATTATTTACAGAAAAAAAAAAATTAAAAAAGACTCTTATGTTACTAAAAGAAAAAGTACAAGGTCTTATTCCTGCTTAACTCCCAAGGAGTCTTTCGGTTTGCAATTCTATGACCCATATTGTGAATTACAATAAAGCTGAACTTCTCCTTAGGAAAACCACATGCTATGTTGTTTTATATTTCTCTTCTTTTGCTAATGCATTTGGCCTGTTGGGGTGAACTGCACTAATCTTTTACCTTATCCTGTGGTTTTCTTCCACACGGAAAATTTCTACTCAAATTTGGAGCTGAAATACACATTCTTCTTATTTGCTCAGTCAATATACCATAGTATATTGATCCTTTCTTTGATAAATGAATTGGATATATTTTATTATTTTCCAATACATATGTCTCTACTCTTCCTGTAAAGATGTTAAACATTAGAAATTGAGTTTTATTCATTGATTTTTATTAATTTGTTTCAATTTTCAGAATAAGATATGATTTATTTGTTAAAATTTAAATTTAAGAGAACAGTTCTATAAGTTTCAACAAAAATTAAGTCAAATAGCTACCATAACCAAGGCAAATAATACTTTATTTCTTTATTTTTAGTTTTATTTTTTTGAGACAGAGTCTCACTCTGTCACCCTTGGTAGAGTGCTATAACATCACAGCTCACAGCAACCTCAAACTCTTGGGCTCAAGCAGTTCTCTTACCTCAGCCTCCAAGTAGCTGGGACTACAGGTGCCCACCACAACACCTGGCTATTTTTTGTTGCAGCTGTCTTGTTGGTTACCTGGCCTGGGGCCAGGTTTGAACCCACCAACTTTCAGTGTATGTGGCTGGCCCCGTAACCATGGTACTACAGGTGCCAAGCCTCACATAATATTTTAAATATAATTCTTTAAATAAAAAGTTATTCATGCCCCTCTGTTGTCAACTCATTTTTTTTTTTTTTTTTTGAGGCAAAGTCTCACTATGTTGCCCTCAGTAGAGTGACATGGCGTCAAACTCTTGAGCTTAAGAGATTCTCTTGCCTCAGCCTCCCAAGAAGCTGGGACTACAAGTGCCCACCACAATGCCTGGCTATTTTTTTGTTGCAGTTGTCACCGCTGTTTAACAGATCCGGGCTGGGTTTGAACCCTCCTGCCTCAGTGTATGTAGCCGGCACCCTAATCATTGACCTATGGGCGCCACGTCTGTCAACTCACTTCTAAAACCCAACTTCAGGGAACATCTGACCTGTTTTTGCTTCTCTAATTTAAACCTTCTAAGAACATTACATATCTGGAACATTGCCCTTGAGTCTGGTTTCATTTAATTTTCATAATACATTTGTAATCAATCCTTGTTGTGTCAAGTATCAAAAGTTTAATACTTTTTAGTGCTGTGTCATGTCCATCTGTATGGATGTATAGTACTATATTGATCCTTTCCTTAGTTAGGGATTTTTTTCATATTTTATAAATTAAAAATGATGTCTCAAAAAGCATCAATGTACTGTTTTCTGAGTGAACATGCTTTTAAAATTTATCTGGGTAAATACCTAGAGGTTGATTTTGCTGGGTTAATATAACAACTTTCAACTTCAAAATAAACTAAAAAACATTTTTCCAAAGAGTCGATATCATTCTGCTTTACCATGAACAATATATGAAATTTCCTATACTTTCTTCTTATAAGCATTTGCTGTTGTCAGGAGTTTTAGCCATTCTATCTGTGTAATGGTATATCATTGTTATTTTAATTTGCATTTTCCTAAAATTCATAATGATAAGCATCTTTCTCTATGCACATTTACCATGCATGTATCTTAGGTCAAATGAAAATATCTTGAGAATTTTTTAAAATTGAGTTGCTCATTTTTGTATTATGATTTGAGAGTTCATTTCATGCTATTCTTGAAGTCCTTCATTAAATACATACTTTGAAAATATCTTTTCTAATCCCTTGGATTATACATTCATTCTCTAAAGAATATGTTTAGTAGAAGAAACAGAAGACCTTAATTTTGATAAAAGCTGGTATAGGATAAAAAACAAAAAAGAAGAAAAGGAAAACAAATGTTGTATATTTACTGTTATATATAAGAAATCTTGGCTACTCTTAAGTTATAAAAATTTCCTGATTTGGTTTTATATATTGTTTTTGGACATAAGTTCAAATGTTAATTTTACTATACTACATGAAATTAAAGTTATTTTTTATATTCATACTCAATTGTTCCTGTACAATCTGTTAAAAAGCCTGTGTGTTCTTCACTGAATGACCTTTTTCGTTTTTGTTATCAGTAGACCATACATCCATGGTTCTATTTATGAACTCTTTAGGTTCCTTTGATCTGTTCATGTATCATTTATCCCAAACCATGCTTTCTCAACTAATACAGTTTTTTTAATGTCCCTGGAAACCGTGAAGGTTGAGTCTTTCAACTTTGATTTACTGATTCTTTGACCTCCTCATTCTATTATTTCATTTTCATATAATTTTTTAGGTCAGCTTATAAATTTGTAGAAAAAATTCTGCTAAGATTTTAATCAGAATGGCGTTGAAACTATAAACTTATGTTTAGAGTTTGGGAATCTTAAAACTAAGGAATATTTCAATCCATTGACATTCTTTATCTCTCTACTTATTTTAAGGTTATTTGTAATTTCTTTTATTAATGCTTTAGATATTTTAGTTTACAGATAGAAGTTTCTTATATTTTATAAGTTTTATACTTAAATGCTTTACTGTTTGGATGCTATGAAGGTAGTGCTTTGCTAAATGCTAATTTTTACTTTTCATTATGTTGTCCAAAAGACCTCAGGATTGGCAAAATATACAAAGGAGAGCTTTGTTAGCCATATCAGTTTACAAACTGGGAAGAGATAATCTCCTGGATGGACTAGAAGTGCTCTCTCATTGAATAAGGTAGGGACAAGCTGAGTTTTATGCCTCATAGGATCTATTATCACACAAAATCAGCAGGCTTAGGGGACAAGGGACAAGGTGGACATATTTATGAGGAGAGCCCAGAACATGAAGAATGGGGAAAAATGCAAAATACCCCCTGTGTTCACTTTGGAAGCTGGTTTTAGCAGTAAAATGGAGGGGAGTATGGTTCTTAACCTCAGAAGAAGTATAGAGCATAAAGTCAGTTTTTGTCTAGTCTCTATACACTGGCTGAAACTGGCTTAAGGTTTGTTATAGCTCATCAAGGAGGAATGTTTGTAAGGTTGGTCCCTGTCCAGTCAGAGTTGTAGTGGTCTGGATAGTAAATCAGCCTGATGGCCTTTATTGTGAAGGAGTTTGACAAGGGTATATTTTTTCATAGTCCTGAAGTTTTTTCTTACAAAACTTCTTTAGAAATTTGCCATACCTGCTGTACTCATAACTCTCAATCCATAGGTGATTTTTGTTTCCTTGACCTTAGGGCCTATTTTAGTTGGTGTCAGATCCCAATTACTATTTTATGGAAATTGATTGATTCTTTTATATTGTCTTGCAACTTTGATAAACTCATTTCTTAGGTTCTATAAGATTTGATGCTTTTATGTAAACATTTATGGAGTCTGGGAAAAGAGGAAAATTTCCTTTTTCTTTCCAATGTTTGTGCTTTTATTTCTATTTCTCACCTTATTGCCCTGCCTGCATCTCTAGTAAAATATAAAATACGAGTAGCAGGAAACTGTCCTCGCATTTGAAGTGGCTGATAAACTCACGAAAGTGGTCTGAAAATTAACTTCATACTCAAATAATTGAATAATCATTAGCTAGAGAAAGAAATGTTATTTAGATACAGACTAAGTATCTCGGAAATACAGCTGACATAGATACTCCCACCAGGGACTTTTCTATTTGAGAGATAGATCCTTAGCATGAGGAAATTTAAATGTAGCTGTCCATCAGCATCAAAAAAAAAAAAAAAAAAAAGCCCATGAGGACCATCCCTACTTTCCCATGGAAACCCCAAACTCTCCTATCCATTTTGGTAAGTTTAGAATACTATAAACTTCTACTATTTTGTTATTCAGAAGGTCCCACACCAGTATTCCTATGTGTAAGCATCTGCATGCATAAATAAACCTGTTTTTTTTATTTCTTTTAATCTCTCTGTTGTCCTTTAATTTGTAGACCCTCAAACATTAGGCCTAATTTGTAAGAGGTAAAATCCTGTCAAGGATGGGATGGTCTGGAATCCCTGTTTACCCTGTTAACCGCAGCCGACCGTAGGCACTGTCAGCAAGCACCAAAGGTAAACTTTTCACCATGCAGACTATGAAATCTCTGCTCAAGGTCTAGAAGAGCAAGGGCAGTAAAAGTCTTTTCTCGCTTTTCAAAAAAGATTTTTTCTAAATTTAGCTACAAAAGGAAACTTGTAGTTACAACTAGTTTGTTTTTTTGCTGTTGTTTTTTTGAGATAATCTCGCTATGTTGCCCTAGGTAGAGTGTTACGGCACCACAGCTCACAGCAATTTCAAATTCTTGGGCTTAAGCGATTCTTTTACCTCAGCCTCCCGAATAGCTGGGACTACAGGCACCCACCACAACGCTTGGCTATTTTTTGGTTGTAGTTGTCTTTGTTGTTTGGCAGGCCCAGGTAGGATTCAAACCCACCAACTCTGGTGTACATGCCTGGTGCCCTGGGCTACAGGCATCAAGCCTACAACTAATTTTTGCATAGCTTGTATATAGAACCAGCACACAGTACCCCATGACTGCATTAATGTACACAGCTATGATTTAATTTTAAAAAAAAAGAGGAAAAAAATTGCTTTTCTGGTTGCACTTTTATTTTTTTAAGGGAATATTTTTTAGCTATACTTGAAGTTTATTGCTTGGTGTTTTGGTTTTTTGTATTGCCTCTGCTTGTCTTTTCAACCACTATAATTCGGGCACCATAAAATAAACTGGCAAACCTTCTTTGCTACTCATATTCTGGAAGAATTTGTATTAAATTGGGAAATCCATCTGGAGTTTTCTTTGTTAGAAAGTTGTTGGCTACAAATTCAATATCTTAAAAGATATTTTAATAAAATATTTAAGTTAGTACATTGTATATGCAAAGAACTTTCCCATTATTGAAGCTTTTGCATTTTTAAATAGTTATTTGAAATTTTTTATTAATATTACTTTCATATATTTTATGTATAATCTGCATTTTCAACTCTTTTATTTTTGTTTCATGTACTTCGTATTTTCCTCATTTTTAATTTCCTAGCTCAGTCAATCTCTCTAAAAGTTCATCAATTTTATTGATCCTTTTCAAAACACTAGAGATTGCTTTTTGATCATCTTTACCTGTTCTCAGTGTTATAGATTTTTCTTTTTACCTTCAGTAGAACCTTGCACTTACTTTCACTTTAACTTGTTATTCTTTTCTCACTTTCTTAAGGTGGCACTTACGTCTTTCCCTTTATACTTGACTATTCTGACCGTCCAGAGGGGCAAGGGAAGTATTCACTATTGTTCGCACCATACGTATGAGTCAGGCTCTCTGGCTCGAGTTCCAAATTAGAGCATTTTCTTTCTGATTGCTTTTATTTCTTCACCTGTATTTCTGGTTTCAAAATATATTCTTGCCCCTCTCCTGTGAGATGAGAGGTCTTTTTGGTTCTTCCCTTGATCTTTTTATCCCCCATATGCAATGGATTTTCACCAAAGCCATAAAATCAAAATAGTTTCTTTACCTTTCCTCAGCAGTTTAAGGCTGCTTTCGCTAAAGATGACAGGAAAGAAGAGTTCACATTTCTCTCAACCAGGAGGTGATATACCCCTCCCCCAGATCCACACGCTCAGTCTTGCTTTCTTAGTGCTAACACTTCTCCCAGTCTTTTTTTGCGAGTTTGCAAAAAGTACAATTTCCGGTTTATGTCAGTATCCCCCAATATTTTAACTTTTTCCTTGTAGTCCACACTTATCCTTTAGGAAATCATTATTCGTTTCCTTGCCCCACTGCCCAGTCATTGCTTCCCTGAGAAAGTAAATACTTGAACTTGATTTTTTCCATATAACTAATCATTTTTGACTAACTCTCTAGTCAGTTAATTTACCAGTAATCTATTTCTATAATGACTTTAAGAGAGCTTACAAATTTGCTAATTTGTTCAGAGTTTTTTGGTTATTGATTGTTTGCATTTTTCATGGTTTTCATAATAATTTTTATTATTTTGCAAAATAATAATGTTGTTAGTTATATAATAGTTATGAACATAAAATTTATCTTACTGTATAAGTATTGAATGTATATTACACATATTTTTAATACTTAAAATGCCCAAGGAATTAAGCATTGCATCATTTATAGATACAGAATCTATGAGATTGGTTCAATAACTTATTAAAGTTCACAGTTGATAAGAAATATAACATATTTTCATATATTGTAAACTGTTTGAAAATAATGGCTGGATATTGTGGCATTTATCCAAACAGAAACTGATAATCTAGTCCTCGCATAAAGTTCAGAGAATAGTTTCGTAGATATGTACAGTGGGTTATTAACAGAGTGACGAGTTGGGAATAACCAGTCTAAGAACGATTCCCTATTCTTAGAAAAGCCTGGATTTTCATGGAGGGATCTCCTGGCCTTCAAGCAGACCTTTGTACCAATTTCAAGGATTATTTGATGGGATGAAATAATAACACTACAGAAATGTATTTCTTAAAGAAAACTCAGAAGGAATAAAAGGGAGTATGCCAACTATCTTCTCACAACTACTCAAGTTAGTAATAAGTGGAAGCTATCCCTGGTGGCAGCTATGGGCCCAAATCAGATATTAATCATAAGACTAGAACGGACTGCCATAAACTACACTCACAAGCAGTATAGGACAAAAAGTAGATCATCTCTTAGGTATGATTATATGAAGAATACCAAACTCAGAGAAGGAAGTCCAACTATAGTTAAACAAATATTAAGTTTACAAACAACATTTATGGTGTAAGACTAAGTATAACAGAAAATTACCGAGGGAGAAAGAACAAGGACTCAGAGTCCACAAAATTATTCTTCCATCAATAAATATAGAAACGATCATGGTTTACTCCTCTGAGACTTGTGATTCTTAATATTAGGGTACTTTGTACATGGTAAACATGGTAAATTAAAAAGACATTCATAGGCAAAATCAAAACTTAATGACAAGTAAGGGAAGTGTGCATAGAACAAGATGTCTAACATGTCCCTTTTCCGGTCTTTCCTCCACTCTAGTGCAGGCACAGATCCCAATTACCTGACTATACACACTCATTCCTGGTAACTATTGACAACTTTAACATAAGATGACTAGTCAACAGCATAACTTTTTTTTGTTTGTTTGTTTGCTTGTTTGTTTTTTACCTTTCTCATAAGTTTCAGTCAGGCAAAAATAAATCATATTTTTTTACTGGATTTTTTTTAGTTTCACAAATTTAAACTTCAACGTTTTCATATTTTCGTGACTGACTCCTTGATCACTAGCTCTAAGGTACTATTCTCTGATGAAACTTGGGTTTCTCGCATCAGTTGTTATTTCCTTAGCTTCTGACTTCACTTTATTTCTGTCCAGCCTGGACTTCTTGATAAATCACTTTAAATCTCCTTGCATCAGCATCCTTGATTTCCTTAGCTTTCTCATCCTTCACCTGCACAGGTCTTGTTAAAATCCTCACAGAATGAGTCTAAACATCTGCTCTCTCTGCTCCTACCCCCAAGCCCTTGGGATACAATGGAGAAAATTATGTAATTGGTCTGATTAGTGCCAAAGAATAGCTGTTTCAGACTCGAAACCTGTAGGAAATAAAGCACTGCTCATCAATTGTATTACTTTTCCCAACTTAGTTTTCTATCAGTGCAGTAGCTGCTGTGGAATGTCCCATCCTCATTCTCTCTAAACTAATTGCCCACGTTCCAATAGACAGATAGCTTACTTCATAATGAACATGGAAAACAAAACAGTTAACTGTGAATTATCTTAATACCTCTACCTTGCCCTGGATCACTCTCCCGAATGTTGAATTCCCACTTATCTGCCCGATTCCTGCGTTTTGTACAGACTTTTGAGTTACTTATTTCATTCCTAAATCCTTCCTTTTCTTTATATGTCTATTTTCTTCCTTCGATCATCAAACATCTTGAAAGGCTAGTCTATCCTCAATGCAAATATTTTCTTAGCTTCTTTAACTTCTTCACTTATGAAAAGTAGGCTATGGATAGTAGAATTCTTATTCATAAAAAGTCATCAGTAACCTATTCAGTTTTAATGTTGTAATCTTGAATCAAATGTATATAGAATGGTCACATCTTATATTTCTAATAATTAAAATCAAACATTCTATTATCCCATTTTCTGCCCTCCACAGATTATAATTTTACATCCTAAAAACCACTTCTTCTGGTAATCTTCTTTATTTTATTAAAGAGGAGATGAAGTTCAAACCCACCCAACACTCTCCCAAAACCAGAGCTGCTTACAGGACACTGCACTGCACCTCCTGGCCCTATCCGAAGGTCGTCTCTGAATAACAGCTTAAACCAGAAGCAGAATCCAACATTTCTGCTGACTTTGGCTGAGTGTGCATGCATAAGGTTACTCAGATGCTTCACTACTCTGTGCGTCTGTGAATGGTGGTGAAAGTGTGGTGGGTATTCATTTTGTTTAGCTCATAGGCAAATTTCAAAATATGGAATCGTGAATAATGAGGATTCACTCTGTCCATCTTATATCAGATAGGCAGATATGTATTTACATGTACAGGGAGGTCTTTGCATAGTGCTGTTTCCTTTGGTAGTTTGGTTATAATTTCAAAGAGAAAAAAAGTAATTTCCAGGCTGGCAACATTTTCCTTGTAGAATTTGCACATTCTCCCATGTCTACATAGGTTTCCTTTGGTTCCTATTTTTTTGTGTGTGTCTGTGTGTGTGGGGGGGGTATTGTTTATTTATTTGCTTTGCTTTGTTTGAGACAGGCTTACTCTATCTTCCTGGATAGAGTGCCTTGATATCATAGCTCATAGCAACTGCAAACTCTTGGGCTGAAGAGATCCTTTTGCATCAGCCTTTCCAGTCGCTGGGACCATGGGTGCCTGCCACAATGCCTGCCTGGCTAACTTTTCTATTTTTACTAGTGATGGGATGCCACTTTTGGTCAGGCTGGTCTGGAAATACTGAGTTCAGGTAGTCCACCTGCCTTGGCCTCCCAGAGTGCTAGTATTACAGGGCCACCATGCCCTGCTCTGGATCTTGTGTTTTCTTGCCACATCTCCAAAAGACATACCTGTGAAGTTCACTGGAGTGTCTAAAATGTCTCAGTGTGAGTGAGCGTGTGTGTGTGTGTGTGTGTGTGTGTGTGTGCCTGCTTTGCTTATAAAGGGACAGCATTCTGGCCAGGCATGTCTTATGCCCTGAACTGCCAAAATGGGGTCCCCAGCCTGAAACCCCAAACTGGAATAATAGGTAAATAATTATCTTATTTGTTTTTATTAATCTGTCTGTGTAGCTCACATTTATTTCAACGGTTAATATTAGAAATGTTTTGTTTTGTGTGATGAGAAGTCTGCCGTAGGAATTTAATTCTTGTGTATGTCAGTTAGCCTAATGTAAAATTATTTTTGTTAATATTGTCTCATTGAAAACTTGGTATCCAAGAACTTATTCAGGACCTCAGGTGAGGACTTACTGTATATTCTCTTTTACAAGTCTTCATTTTAAGAAGTATAAAATTACACATACGTATAGGTTGTCAATAATTTACATACATTTTAGGAAAGGGCAAAACCATATTAGATTGTAATACTCAAGTCATATTTGACTTCTGCAATTACAGAGATGCTCAAATGACTTGTACTCATCTTGTGTTATCAATATACATTGAGTATTATGATTTTAATACACTTCTTCCTTTCTTAAAATTTGTATACAGTTTTTGGCACCCTCTGTACATTTACACACGCATACACACATGTGAGTGTGTGTGTGTAATGTAAATATATACTTACGTATACACAGGTGTATATATATATGTACAGAAATACCTGCATTAGGAAAATATATTCCAAGTCAGGTTATCAGCAGATCAGTCATTCTTTTCAATGCTCTCTCCAATCCCACTCTCCTTGTAAATACTTTTCATTTTTCTGAGCTCTGCGTTTTACTTCTAACCTCACAGAATTGCCACATACCTATGGCCAGGTAGCAGAAACATAAAAAGAAAAATTTAATAACAATTACTATCTGCAAGACTTTTGCGGAGGGTGAACAGATCATCCTCTTTTTTGTTTTATGGAAGACCGTGCAAAATTACTGGGCCTGTCTCTGGTCCAACTCAAGGATGTTTATCCTCCAACATACAGGAATCAACATAGGACTTTTGGGGCAAGGGACTAGGGTGTTATGTGGCTCTGTTTACTCCCTAGTGTCCTTCTTTCATGTTTGATCTGTGAATGAAAATGACTTCTTACCACTTCTTTCAGAATCAGATCCAGACTGTAAGGGTCCAGGTGGGGCCAGTCACTTGGCTTTCAGGGAGGGCTCTTTGTCAGGCTGATAAAACACTCATGTATACCTCCACCATTTATAATTTCTTCTGGACCCCCCAAACATGGAGTTTTGCCATACCAAGGTGGTCTGTACATAAAACCTAGTGAAATATTTCACCTCACTTCTTTCACTATAATCTTTCATGCTATTGTTCTTTCACAACATAAGGAAAATGGGATGTGCCTGTGAGCTCCCCGTCTCAGAAAACTCCATAAAGGATACATGCCATTCTGGTGTTCCAAATCTCTCCATACACTAGTGCTCATATCATTTAATTATATATTCTTTTTATTTGGGGCCACTGCCATAATATAGGGTTTCACCATTTCACATCATCCATTGAAATGATTTTCTGATTGACATCTCTATTTCTGGTTGCTTTAATTCATATTTCACATTGCTGTCATTATGTTTCAAAATACACACTCCATGTTATAATGTGGTTATTAAAAAATCTTAATAGTTATCATCATTACAATAAATCTCATGTATTTGAGTAATGACAAAATGACAGTTAATGTTCTGAGTCACAGATGTAGTAGCTGATGGATTATCTAAGAACCCTTAGTTTTATATGACATAATCTAAAATTTCTAGAATAGCAATTTACAACCTTCAAGGTACCATCCTATTCCATTTTTTCTCAAATAATTTTTGAACTCCTGTACCAAATTTCACTACTGTTACCTACAGTTATTTGCTCATCTGACAATAATGTCATTTTCTTCTTCATATTATATTTGTTGTATTATTTATTTTGTTTCCTAACAAACATACCTGCAAAGGGATGTTTGCAATGTCCTCTCCTGTGAAATTTTTCTCAGTCCACTAGTCACCATTAGTTGCTCTTTCTCCTATAATACAAGAGTACCCTGGACACAAGGAAAAACATGTATTCTTAATTTCCTGGTGAATTAAATAGACTCGATTTGATTCTTATGACGCTACCTATCTCATTTTCAAGTTTGCTAACAACATGATAACTATAAAGTAAGTATTTGAAAGATCACTTTAAGAAAAATCAATAATGTCCTAAAACCATTTCAAGGACTCTCCAATCTCCTCTGAGAGCTATGAAAAACAGGAAGGATTTATAGAGATTTTATTTTTGTGAATGAAAACATTCTGGGAGTCTTGACACTTTTTTCCAAAGTATGTCAGGACTGAGCCATACTACATATTAACACCTTCATATCAAGTTTAGGGATTGTCCTTGGAGAGCTTGGGGATTGGTTCCCAATGTAGGAGTCCTGTGTACTGATATCTGACACAAGCCAGAAAAGCTAAAATAACGGTGACAGAAAATATTTGGTGAGATATGTGTAGAATAGAGGACTCTCTTTGGGAAGAAGCTACATGAGCAACAATAGTGAGTCAATGACTTTATGACTGAGTTACAGCTATTATTGGAGAGTTACACGCACCTGCCAGCAGGGGATCATTTTGAATCCAGTCTTGATGGGCCACTTTGGGGAAAGTGAAACTTCAGCACAAAAAGAGCGAGGGTTGAGCCACCATATTACCCGGGGCAGTGAAGGAAGTAATGGCAGAAAATTGATATTTAATATTATTACAATAGTTGAAATTTATTCCAGACCTAGTCTCTCCGAACACATACTCAGCAGTGGACAGCTCCTATGCTATGTTTTCATAGAAGGGATGGAAAGGTGTCTATTAGCCTCTTAGTTTTCTCTTCTGAGAAATACTAAATACCATTTTTTAAAAATTAATATATACGATTGTCTACTTAGTCTCTCAGTTTCTTTAATGAATTTTTAAAAAAATTGTATCAAAATGTAATTCATGAACCATAAAGTTTTCCCATTTAAAGTGTACAAGTTCTGAATTTGAGCAAATGTGTACAACTATCTCCAACAATCAATTTTATGTCATGCTAGAAACTATTTACATCACCACCACCACCCCCAAATCTCTTTGGCCTTTCTTTTTGTGTACTTCCCTTCACATCTATGCCAATACTGATAATAATTTCTATTATTAAATATGAAATTTGTCTTCTTCTGTGTTCTCCTTTTTTTCTTTCCTCATTTTGGATTTACACCTGCTTTTTCTATTTCCTTTGTGTTTAAATTTTTAAAATGTTTAATGTACATTATGTTTAAGAATAAATTTCTTCCTTCTTTCCTAATAGCAAGAGAACATTAAGATCATTGAACTCATGTTTCTAATACACCATACTTCCAATGTAGATGTTACTATGTCACAGATATTTTTAAACTTATTATATTAAACTTAATTGGAAAGTATTATTTTTGTTTTTGTTGTTTTATATTCAGTCAAAAAAATGCTAAGTATTTTTTACTGTTCCCATTTTTTTGTGCATCATAGATAGACCTTCCTTCTGTGATCAGTGCCCTCCTACCTAAAACACACCCTTTAGATTTTCTTTTACTGAAGGTCTTTTATATAAAAGGCAAAATGAAAAAAAAAAGTACTGTTTTCTGAAAATGGTTTTATTTTGTCTTTGGTTTCAAAGAATAGTTGAGCAACACATATGATTTTTGGTCAATAGCTATTTTCATTGAAAATTTAAGACATTATTTCATTGTTTTATAGCTTTCATCATTGATTTTGACAGAACACCTCTCAATAAAATCATTGTTCCTCGTAAGAAATTTTTTTTTTTTTTGCTTTTTTAATCCCTATCTGCATTTTCAAGTACAAATATCTTCCAACTTTTCTATCTCATTATCTTTGGCTGTTTTAAATATGAAAATTAAAGTCTGTCATCAGTGTATAGAAACGTTTAGTGATTTCTAGAAAATACAGTAAGATATATCATAAGTCTTCTTGCCTACTCTTTGTGTTCCTTACAAATTCCTTTACTTTATTTGTCTTGGTTGCATTTTATCAATTATAATTATGGATTCATTATTCTTTAATTCCTTTTAGTCTAAAATATTTTTTTTACTTATTATGTATGAGTCTGTGATTTTAAACGTATATATCTATAAGTTCTATTTACTTATATTTGAAATCTGTTACCTAGTTTTTATTTATTTTCATTTCATTTTTTTTTTTTTTTTTTTTAGTTAGTTATTTTTTGAGACAGTCTCTCTCTGTCACCTGGGCTAAAGAGTCATGGCCTCAGGCTCACTCACAGCAACTTAAAATTGTTGAGCTCTAGCAATCCTCTTGCCTCAGCCTCCTAAGTAGCTTGAAATATAAGCACACACCATTGCACCCAGCTAATTTTTCTATTTGGGGTAGAGATGTAGTCTCATTTTGACTCAGCCTGTTCTTGATCTCCTGATCCCAAGCAATCTTCTGCAAGCTAAATTTAATGTGAATGTCTTTATTTCTTTTAACTCCTTTTTGTTACTTTAAATATATATAAGCACACTTACATGTTTCTTATATTTTAACACTGAAAAATACATGAGCTATGATTTGACTCTCTCTTGTCTTCCCTCCCTGTGAATTCATTTTTGTGTTGAAATTATGTTACTTATGTTATGTTAGATGATTATCTGCATTGAAGGTGCATGATGCTAGAGGGACTTCTTGTTTGTTTCAGCCAAGTTAAATTGCAAAGAGATTTCTAGAGACTTCATCAGTTTCTTAGTGAATTCAGCAATTGGGATTGCCCTTCAGTAATATAAGAAGCAGAGGCAGGCAAGTACACTAAACTTGGTGTACCTCCTCTAAAAGTCTTTGGCTGCCCCTACAAAGGGGGTAGAATCAAGAATTCCCAAGCTTCGCACAGGTTGTGATCTGTGGGCAGTCAGTAATGCCAGCAGTTGGGAAAAGGAGTAATTAAGTTGTAATTTGGTGATCTTGTATGAGATCCTACATTGCAAAACTATACCTATATTTTAATAAAAGTTAACAACTGTCATATTGTTGCATGATATTCCATAACAGTTATTCTTGAAATTTGCGTCACATTTCACTGTAAAGAAATTATAACATTTACTTCTTTCTTCCCTTCTATGTCATATTGGAGTTCTTTCCAATTCTCTCATATAGTATATAGCTGAAATAATAATTTTATATTTATTTTTTGTTCTTTTCTTCTTTCTTCATTTTTTTATCCCTTTTCTTCCTTCCTTCAATTTAATATTCTTTTAATTTTATTTAGTTCAAATTCATATAAATGTTATTTGGTTAGTATTGGAAATGCTAATAATAGTTCTTATCTCCATGAAATACTCATTGAATTGGCTACAATGAGATATTTTAAAGAAATATAAGAACTTATTTGATGTATCACATTGCAGGACATTGGGAGGAAGAAAATGTGATACAATCAAACAGCTTGATATTATTCAACTTTATTAAAAAAATCAAGCAGACCCTTACCCTACTATTATAAGTTTAAGAAGCAATCCCTACTACCACTCACCCAAACATAATTCTAATCAAATATATACCCCCATACAACACCTTTCCTGTATGCATCCTAAGCTGTAATGTAATACTTCTGGGGAATAAATGAGGTATTACTTAGATTTCATGGGAGTGAAATTTATGAATTAACTATTTTTTAATCATTATACATTGCTCGGTGCTAGATACTTTACATTTTATAAATGACTTTTCTAACATTTCTTCTGCATATTTATTGGATCCTCTGTTAACCTCTTAGCATTTAGATTTTGAATGTATTTCTTTGTCTCACATAGTGAGCCTATCTTTATAATTTTCACTGCTGGTGCAGTAGATTATTAATCTCAACAGTGCATCTTCATTAACATGAGTGTATTGCGATATTTGGAAAAGTTATTATTGTTTACTATATCTTCTTCACTACTTTATATAGCACCACTAATCAATCAGAGTGGTTATCTTTTCATAATTACTCAAGTCTTTGATATTATAATCATTGCCAAACTGTAATTTTAATGAGCAAAATATGTAATCTATTCAGAGCTTAAATGTTGAAATTGTTTAAAGGTTAGAGTTCATTATCTGAAAATTATCAGTTCATAGTCTTTACTTTTTCAAAATCACAGAATGACTTCTATCTGATAGAAGGTAATAATTTGAAAATAATATAAAATTGAGAGTTCTCTAGGCTCTGATTGAAATTACTTGAACTCTGTCCTTTGGAGGGCAAGTGAAGGGAAGTTATTTGGTGAGATCTCACCTAATGTACACAATTTGCAAAGGTACATTTCTTTTTTTTTTTTTTCTTTTTTTTTTGAGACGGAGCCTCAAGCTCTCCCCCTGAGTAGAGTGCCATGGCATCACAGCTCATAGCAACCTCCAACTCCTGGGCTCAAGTGAGTCTCCTGCCTCCGCCTCCCAAGTAGCTGGGACCACAGGCGCCCACCACAACGCCCGGCCATTTTTTGGTTGCAGCCATCATTGT
>CAUYQV010176861.1:0-43089 GCA_963574575.1 Galagoides demidoff | reverse complement strand
CCTGTGGTCCCAGCTACTTGGGAGGCGGAGGCAGGAGACTCGCTTGAGCCCAGGAGTTGGAGGTTGCTATGAGCTGTGATGCCATGGCACTCTACCCAGGGGGATAGCTTGAGGCTCCGTCTCAAAAAAAAAAAAAATTGTGTCTCTCTGAAAAGAAAATATTTCTGGACAAAACTATCACCTTCATTGTTCTCATCATCTTTATAATCAAAATCATCATCCAAAAAGCCTTCATTTTTAATCCTTTCACCATTGTGGGAGTTGGGTTTTGTTCAAAGAGTGAGTTTACTTTGATGGTAGACCATCGTGCTGGTCATTGTGGAGGAAGGGTCTGCGTATTTCCTGGTGAGCTGGTTTAGTTATGGCAAATTTCTTCAATGTGTGTATGTCAGCAAAGTATTTGATTTCTCCATCACCAATGAAACTCAGTTTAGCTGGTTACAGGATCCTGGGCTGAAAGTTATTTTATTTTAGGAGACTAAAGGTCAATGACCATCCTCTTCTGGCTTGAACATTTTCAGCTGAGAGATCTGTAGTCATTCTAATATTTCTCCCTTTTTAGGTAAAAGAGAAGCTACTGGGAGAACAAGATCGGCAAGCCCCAGATTGTCCCTTGCAAGGTGACAGGCCACTGTGGCTCTGTGCTGGTACGTCTCATCCCTTCTCCTAGAGGAACTGGCATTGTCTCAGGGACTGTGCCTAAGAACCTGCTAATGATGGCTGGTATAGATGCCAGGAGCTACACTGCCATCCTGGGCACCTCTACCAATGCCATTTTTGATGCCATTTCCAAGACCTACAGCTATCTCACTCCTGACCTCTGGAAAAAGACAGTGTTCACCAAGTCTCCTTATCAGGAATTCACCGGCTATCTTGTCAAGACCCACACCAGAGTCTCTGTGCAGAGGGCTCAGGCTCTAGCTACGTCTGCAATATAGGATTTTTATCTAAGAATAATGAAGTGAATTAAGTCTGTTAGAAAAAAAATCTTTCATTAACTAAAATCCTAGGTCATGGACAGTGCTAAATAAAAATACCAACATACAGAAATACTACCAATACTCATAAGGAGAAAAAAATGAAGACTTATAAATAAACCCAAATTGTTTTTAAACATTTAAATGCCAGGAATCAGAACCACTTATTTTAGGAATGAAAATTCAGGTCATGGAACTTGAAAGATACATTCAGGGCAGCCGCCTCATTTTACAGATGAGGTCACTAAAGCACAGGGAAGTGAATTACCCTATTTGCACAGTTTATGGCAAAAATGGTATCTGAAATGTGATCTCAGCTCCTTAGCCAATGCTATTTCCAAGACACTTCATTCATATGTTTCTATCTAAACAGTGCGTCAGTATCACTGTTACCAAGACAACTGAAGGTTAATGTCACAGGCACTGACTGTGAGAGAAGAAGCTAAAGATGGTCCTTCTATTGAATGAATATCAAAAAATGTAGTATGATTACACTTTCCACGCCGATCGTGACCCAAATTGCATTTGGTGATCATGGATACCTAAAAGTTATTTTGTTGGTTTAAAAAATAATAAGATGTCCCAGTAAGCAAGATGTTCTAACAGATGGCATTAAGATACTAGTAAATTGCTGCCTCTCCCCATTGAAAGCCCATAGAAGAATTTCCATCCAAAAGCCCTCTGGCCCTCTACTACCATGCTACGATGAGATCATTTGTTTAAATTACACATCTTTTTAAGTAATTCAGTTTATGTTTATTTTATGGACTCTGTCAAAGCAAAAGTTCCAAACCTAAAATATCCTTAACATAAACATTACTTAACCATACTGGTTAGAATATAAATGTTACTCTCATCCATAAAATCTACTGGGCTATTTTCCTCATGAAAGGTCCATTTACTGGAGCAAAAGGTAGGATGAAAAGAATAAATTAAAAGAAATAAATTTATCTTCATTATTCCACTTAAGTGTGGTATCTAAAATACTTATATTCATACAACAAGAAAATAGAATGGTTGCTGCCAGAGGCTGGGGGAGGGGGAGGAAATGGGTATTGTTCTTCAATCTACAAAATAATTTCTATTCTGCAAAATTAAAAAGTTCTAGAGATCTGCTGTATAACATAGTACCTGTAGCTAACAGTATAATTGTATATTTTAAAGTATATTAAGAAGTACAGTATATTAAGAAACTAGGTCTCAAGAGTATATAAAGAAACTAGATCTCAAGTTAAGAGTTCTTGCCAAAAATAAATAAAAATACATGGACTTTTTGGAAGTGATGGATATATTTAGTACTTTGGTTGTGGGGATGGTTATCACAGATATCCCCATGTGACCAAATTCATTAAGCAGTATACATTAAATTATTTGTATATCAATTATACCTCAGTAAAACTAAAAATGAATAAATTGCTTTATTTCTCTCTTTTGGAAAAGAGAGTGGCTTTTTATAAACATTTGAAATAGGCCTTGCAGATGGCTTAATCTGGGTAATGACACCTTCCTTCTCCTCCTTTTTAAACATTCTTAACAGTATTAAGTTTTCCTCTCCACAAAACTGTATGCTTCATAATGACCTCATTCTCATTGCCAATGAGTCATTAGGCATAAGCTGGTGACATAATTTTGAACAACCAGATGTGAAGTGAAGTTTGCTATTGGGCTGTCAAAAACATTTCTTATTCCCTTGAAGAAGCACACAGGAAGAGGGCTAACTTCTCCCTGGATATCCTGGTGTTTGACTTTGTTTCCCAGAATTGCAGCAGCCATCTTGGAACCTTGAAAGGAACTAACTTTGGAAGAAAACTGTCAAAGCATATGAAGATGGGGATACATGGAAAGAAGCTTAGGACCTTAGTAACACAGTTGACCAGTGGAATTAACCACTTTATAGCTGAGATATGTCTGGACTTCATGTCCTGTGAGATAACATTTTACTGTCACAGGTATTTAAGCCATTTGGAACATTTAGAGGTAGATATTTTCTTTTTCAAACAAAAGCATTTAAAGAGATATCAGAAGCAGATACTGGGGCAATCAGACAAAATGGGAACCTTGCCTAAGACAGATGAGTTCTTTTTACCATCTCTTTATAACTGATATATTCCAAGTGTCTCTCAATCTCTAGGCTTAGAATCTCCTCTTGATTTTCCATTCATTTAGAATTACTCAGGAAAGATAATTTGCTTTTGTTTAATTAAGACAGAGTACGTTTACACCTGAGAATAGAGAGATAGATATTATTAATTGTAAATATAAATGGTTCCTCTAAAATAAATTTACAAAGAAATAGTTGTTTCCTCCTTTCCTCCTGAATCAGACAAAATAATGCCAATGTCACCTACTCTATCACCCCTTAAAACAAGTATAGAAACTTTAACTTGTGTGGCAAAACACAGGAGATGTTGTATTGCCTAAATAGTTCAGACTCAAAAAAAATTTTTTAATTAATTGATAGCTGTATACATTAATGCAAACATGGGGTACATTGTACTGTTTTCATATACAATTTGAAATACTTTCATCAAGCTGGTTCTGTACCCTATATATCTGTCTAACAAGGGTACAGACTCAAAATTCTTTAAAAACAATTTTTTTTTTCTGATTAACATGAGGGTACAGATGTTTAGGTTACATTGTTTTCAATTCTAAGGTAAAGTTCAGGTTGTAGTTGAATCCTTCACCCAGGGCAGGTTGAACCTCCTCATACTGTGCACATTAGGTGAGATCCCACCAGTTGCCCTCCCGCCGCCCCGCGCCCGTCGCTCCCCTCACCCGGGCTAGACAATACTTGTGTTTTTTCTTTTGTGTGGATGTGTAGTTGTTTATATATTGGTTTCATATTGAGTACATTGGATACTTTTTTCCTCATTCTTGAGGGACTTGACTAAGAAGAATATGTTTCAACTTCATCCTAGTAAACACGAAAGATGTGAAGTCTCTATCTTTTCTTAGGGCTGAATGGTACTCCACATTATAAATATACCACAGTTTGCTAATCCAAACTCCCATACTCACAATTCTCAAGCTCTCCATTTTCTTTTCTTTTTTTGGTCAAACATTTTTGTCCAATTAATAGATAGGGAAAATATTTTTAAGTTAAATTAGTTAGGTATATGGGGTAATATTTGTTTGGATATATAGCAGAGCTTATATTTACATTTTATCTCCATTTCTGCAATGAGAAAGTGACTAAAATTATTTTTTTTTAATTTTTACTACTTCAGTGATTCAACCTTGCCTTTTACTTATCTGAAAGGTCTTGGGTCACAGTTTGTAAGATGAGAAACTGACAAAAGGTCCTGTTAAGAAGTTTCATAGCATGATTAAAATTGAAATGTGTTTTTTAAACTGTGGATTGTTCATAAGAAAAAACCCTTTTGCAGAAAATTCATGCAGAGAGGTATTATTCATACTTCTTAATATGAACCTAAATATATACTTATCCATACAATGTCCAAATGTTCACCTCCATTATTCTGGAATTGAGACACTTCATTACCTCAAAATGTAAGTTGTTTACTTGGTAGATGGTTTTTAAGAACTAACACAATAACTAAGAAAATTACATGAAGTCTATGTTAACCAGTTTGATGAAAATATTTCAAATTGTATATGAAAACAGCACACTGTACCCCATGATTGCATTATTGTACACAGCTATGATTTAATAAAAAAGAGAACTAATTGTTAGTTTTATTTAAAGTGGTCCAACTGAGTTTATGAAGTGAAATGTTCTTTGAAATGCAAGTTGAACTCAGACATAATTATTGTAGCTCATGTAATTTTATCCATTTCATTGAGAAAGAGCAAGATTGATTGAAGAATTGTCAGTGTTAACCTTTGTCAAGTTTTGTTTGAGTGAGTGAAAATGAACTAAAGATTGAGCCATCTGTCCTGGTGTGTGTTCAAATGTTTGATAATCATATATGTGCTATGTGGACTTCTGGGACCCTTGTGACCTTTATAGGGAATCCATGTGGTCAAAATTTCTTTCAAAGTGATACATAGAGTTTTTGCCTTTCTTACTGCATTGACATTTGCACTGATGGTACGATAGCAATTGTGGTAAAATTGCTTGCACTTTAGAATAAACAAAGATAATCCAATTCCAGATTATATACAGTCATTGTGTTGTTTATCACCCAACATCACACGGGGAAAACAGTTTCTTTCAATAATTGTCCTTAATAAGGAATACAGCTATTGATTTTATTAAATCTCAACCATTCAGGCCACATTTTCTTAGTATTCTATGTGACACAATGAAAAGTGTACAGAGAAAACATTTGCTCTATTATGAAATCTCAAGGAAAAGCACTTAAATAACTTTTTGAATTCTTACCTGATCTTGTTTCACAGAATATCATTTTTATTTAAAACACAACTGACAAAATCAAACTTCGGTATTGGCCAGATATCTTCTCAAAAAAAGAATGAAGCTGGGAGGGAGAGAGGCAAGATGACAGACTAAAAGCAGTCCAGGCACACCACTATCAAGGAAAGACTCAAAAGCTGCAGGTGGAGGTCTATCACCTGCAGACTGAAAGACTCAAAAGCTAACAGGTGGGCTATCTTGGAAAAGAAGGGAGGAGATAACCTCTGAGCAATGAAGCTGAAGCTATGAGGAGGTCCACACCACCATCACAGACCTTTAGACTGATCAGGGATCTTCTTGGGGCATCACTACACTGGAGAGTGAGCATGGCAGGGACATCTTGGCTGCTATTCCAGGGTTGCTGCACTGATGCCATTCTGAGCACTCAGGTCCAGAAAGCCAGGTTTACACGGGGCTCAGCTATGTACAGACACCTGCAGACACCTCCACATTGCCTGGGCTAGGCAGGGGAGGGAGCAAGGAAAGCACAAGCTGTGGCCCTCCCCACCCTGCTCCCTGAATAGGAGTCCCACCCCAGATGGGTTTTGAACAAAAGGGGCCCCACAGATGCCACCTGAGGAGCACTCAGCCTCAAGGGCTTGTTGCTTATGAGCTGCCCCTGCAACCTGTATGCTGGGAACTAGTTCTGCAACTCTCCCCACATGGTTCCCATGACCCTGGAACCCTGACTCTCCTGATACTGTCAGCTTTGCAGCCTGGTATTGAGGGTCCAGAGCTTCCACCAGAATGAGTGGCCCTGCCCCACAACTCTCACCAACTGCCTGGTAGGAACTGCCACCAGGGTTAAATGATCTACCGGGGACTTGCTGGTCTGGAGCCACTATCACACCTTAACCTGAATAAAGTGAAGCCTCACATCCTTGACACTCACAAGCACTGTCTAGATAGCATCACTCAGTGGTCACTGTCACCACCATGGAGAGACCCAGGAAGAGCAACCTCCTACAATGCCAGCCTCCACTAAGAGTGAATCACCCATCTCCCAAACCAAACCTCCAATAGCAGCATAGGGAACAACTCACCATTCTACAAAAGATTAATCAAAAGTGTCACAGATTGTGACTATCACAGGGGAACCGAACAGCACAGATAAGTTGAATTACAGGCCATCATTGCATTTACGTCTCCCCAGCCGGCTCAGTCTTCCAGAGTAGGTTATAAAAGCAACATCAAAGACCTCTCCTTCTTCTCACCAAATAGAAAAGTTGCCAGAAAATAACAGGTGCACTGCAAGCTTATATGCCCTGACCTGAGAGAATAAGTTTCAGATGAGAAGAAATCAGCAAAAATATACCCAACATGAAAAAAATATATATGCTATTTTGACAACCCAGGCGATCACAATGGATCTGTAGCAATGGACACAGTCAAAAGGAAATTGTCAGAATGACAAAAATGGAAATTAGAACATGGAAGGAAACTAATATTAATAGATTTGTAAAGGAAGTTGAAAACCAAAGAAGACCAAGAGTTATTTCAAGACATCAGTGAAATAAAAGATAAAGTCCCTAAAGAGTTAGACAACATTAAAAAAGAATATAACAGAACTCAGAGTAATGAAAGGGTCATTTAGAAAATTTAGTCACACAGCAGAAAGCTTTAAAACAAGACTAAACCAAGAAGAGAAAAGAATCTCAGAGCTTGAAGACAAAACTGTCTAACTCATTAGTTAAAGATACAGATAAAGAATAAAGAAGAATAAACAATCACTCAGAGAAATGTGGGACTAATTTATTCACTATGCAAATTGAACTAGTGTATGAAATACAGGTATCCTTGAGGAAGAAAAAAGCACAAGGCACTGAAACCCATTCAAGGAAATCATTGAGGAAAACCTCGTAAATATCCCTGGAGATATGTGGATAACCAGATACAAGATGGTCATTGAACACTGCTTCAGTGAAAAAAAATAATTTATAGTGCTGTGCCTGTGGCTCAAAGGAGTAGGGCGCCGGCCCCCTATATCAGAGGTGGCAGGTTCAAACCTGGCCCTGGCCAAAAACTGAAAAAAAAAAAAAATTGTTGTATAACTCACTTAGTTTTTAGAACAAAAAGAAATAAAGCCTTTTGCTGTAAGAACGACGAACAGTTGAGAAACTCCACAGTGAACTCAGTCAGTCCAACAGCGAAATCTCATCTCTGGGAACGAAACCTAAACAGTAAATCTTCAACATAAGTTTTGTTCATTTTCTTTTGATACACTATGCCTGGGGGAAAAGATGGAAATGTAGAAAACTGTGGGTACAAATTTGGAATTAGCTGTAAACTTGTAATGGGTGTGTAAAGGAAAACTGCCACCAGAAAATCAGAAAGGACAATTGAATGAGAAATAGATAAAGCTGAAGTTGAACTCACAAAGTCTTTGAAGTTTAAATAAGTAGTATCAGGATTCTGCCATGTCCCAGGATAGGCTGAAAACTATAAATTCCAATATCCTGAGGCAGAGATTGCAATCAAGATGAAATAAGCTTTATAAAGGAAGATTTAGAGAGTAGGCATATCAGACTTTCCACCAACCAGATGTAGCTGAACCCAAACACAAGGAAAAACGTCTATGGCAGAAGCAGATAAGGAAAATAATTGTCTTAGTAAATACTAAAGTATTACAAAAGAGAGAACCCAGATTCACACTTGATGAATACATAAATATTGTTATGTATAATTTGACAGTGTGTAAGAAAATTAATAAGAAAAAAATTATTCTGGTGCACAGGATGGATGGTATCACTCTACTATGTATTTTCTAAATGTTTTGATTATTGAATTGAGTAAAAGTATATAAATATAGGAATCTTTTATTGCTGTGCTTGTTTTAATTTACATCTCTGCACTAAAAGAATATTGAAAACGTCAAAATTAACTTACTTTTGTTAAATTTTGGAGATATTAGGTAAAGAGGAATGAAAGTGGGGGTGAACTGAGAGAGTTAGGAGAGTCACACCAATGATTTGGCTATCAAGGTAAATCAGAAGACCCACTGGCACGATTCAGTCTTCTGACACATTTTTGGTAAAAATCAAATACAGCCACCATCAGCTATAACTCTTTGCAGAAAATGGACATGAGCTTTCAGTTCTTTCCTTCCTTCCTTCCTTCCTTCCTTCCTTCCTTCCTTCCTTCCTTCCTTCCTTCCTTTCTTTCTTTCTTTTTTTCTTTCTTTCTTTCTTTCTTTTTTGTAGAGACAGAGTCTGACATTATCACCCTTGGTAGAGTGCCATGGCATCACACAGCTTACAGTAACCTCCAACTCCTTAGGAGATTCTCTTGCCTCAGTCTCCCGAGTAGCTGGGACTAAAGGCGCCCACCACAACGCCCAGCTATTTTTTTGTTGCAGTTTGGCCAGGGCTGGGTTTGAACCTGCCACCTTCAGTACATGGGACCAGAGCCCTACCCAGAGAGCCACAGGCACCACCCAGCTTTCACTTCTCTTTAGTCTCCACTCACTCTGCTGGGCCCTGACACCCAGGCCTGGTTTCTCTCATTGATATCATCTTTCCCAACCTTGCGGAGATCTGTAGCCCCCTAGTCTGTAACATTGCGTAGATCTCAGTGGAAGCTGTACAGTTTAACCTTTCAATGTGTTGACTTTTTTATGCATCTGGATATATAACTATCTCTTCCTCTTTCTTATATTTGAGAAAATTATAAATGTACATATGTCTACGATATGTCTATGTATATGTGGCTTGTGTACATTGTGTGTGTATATTTCTCTTGATACATAGGCAAAGAGAGGGAGAGAGAAACACAGACACAAACATAGTTACTAACATGATCTCGTCAGATATTTAAATATTTCCTTATATTCTTAGAACTCGGTAAGGACAGAGTAAAAAGCACAGAAATAATACCAGCCACATCTTAGGTCTAGAAATATAAGCCCCAGTAGATCTTGATTCTAAATGAAACTTTTCACTGACCTTTTGTGGGGCCAGAGATGCTTACATTTATGTTACATTTTGTGAAATGAAGGGCAAATTCTCCATGTAGTAGTTACCAGCACAGGTAACTGTAGCTTTTGTTGTTGCCAAAGGTTATTGGGACATAGCAGGAATGACAGATTGTCTGGAGACCATAAGACTGCTAGCAGCCTAGAGCAGTCCAGGCAGCACTAGGGAGCAACCTTCCACACACTGCCAGGCCCTATGCTCTTTAATCAGAACTGCTAAATGATCCAGGTGGCACGGAGTTTGGTCACCTTAGCTTAACACAGAAAAAAACAAATCAGTGAAAATTCCCTTCCCACCTGCTCTATTTGGCTCTTCTTCATTTAGTACAAATGTCCCCAGGAACAAAGGGGACCTGCTTTTAAGGAGAGAAGTGAAAAATCCTCCTTTGATCCATAAACAAAATATAAGTACAAAGCTAAGAAAAAAAAAAAAAGAAAAAACAGCAAGAACACATCCAACAATGTGTTTATGGAAGAAGAGGGCAGAAATAGCCATAAAGCCAAAGATTTCTAATAGTATTTCGGATGGACTATAAGATTTTAACAACTCATTTCCCCTGAGTGACTTGTCTCCTACGTGGACTGGGTCAAGTCTCTGCAGTAAATACTTCAGCCACCCCAATGTTTCCTCCACCCTCTATGGAAGAACTTTTGTTTCAGACCAATTTCTAATTCTTAGCCCCTTTCATTTAATTGCAGGTTAGTCTTTCCTTTTCCCCTTTATTCTCTTTACTGGCTACCCGGCCTTCATTTGCCTTGCCCAGTACCTACACTCTCTGGTGCTGTCACTGGCTTCTAAGACTCTGGCTGGCCAAAAGGCTCACCCTGGAGGCATCAAACATGCATCAAATATGCGAAATCAACATCAGTTGAATGGCAAAGTTAATAGGCTGTTGGGTTACTTACAGACCCAGCTCTGATTGACTCCAAAGACTATGCTCTTCACCCAACAAAATTTCACTAAGACCATTAAGGAAAAGAGTAAATGGAAAGATAGAATGTACTGTGATTTCAGAGGCAAATGCCTAAATATGAGCTCATAAACCGAGGAAGAATGCTACTCCATCTACCCCAAATGGATGGCTGGGTTCTGAATAAGCGGACCAGAAACAGTGAGCTGGCGGAGAAGAGCACCAAGGCAGTGGTGCCGATTCAGAAACCTCCGGGGCATGCCACAAGAGGAGGAAGTGGGCAGTCTAATCCATTTTATCTTCAAACAGAAGTGCAGCAATAGACACTACCTTCCATTATTAGACCATGTTCTAAAATCAGATGTCTTAGTAACTTGATTTTTCCATTCACAAAAGGATCTAAGAAAGTCAAGAGTATGGACTATGCTTTGAAGAGACCAGAATTCCTACTGACATTAACTATCTGTGAGAACAAAACTAAATTGAAGCCTATTTTCCTGAACTTTAGAGGAGGAAGACTACTGTTTAGTTTCTAGACATGTTGGGAAAATTGAATGATATAATGCATAGAAAAACTAAATATAATGTCTAGCACATAGAATCATTCAGGAATTATATTATTAATGGATCATTTATTCAGTACTTTTTTGCATCATCTATTTATTCTATTAGGTTCTATTTGCTGTGCTTGACACTAAAGCTAAAACAATACAGCTGGATGTGATGGCTCACACCTATAATCCTAGCACTCTGGGAGGCCCGAGAGGGTGGATTACTTGAGCTCAGGAGTTCAACACCAGCCAGAGAAAGAGCAAGACCCTGTCTCTGCTACAAACAAAAATTAGCTGGGTGTTGTGGTGGACACCTATAGTCCCAGGTGCTTGGGGGAAGCTGAGGCCAGAGGATCACTTGAGACAGGAGTTTGAAGTTGCTGTGAGCTATGATGCCATGGCACTCTACCCAGGACATCAAAGTGAGACTCTGTTTGAAAAACAAACTAAGTAACTAACTGAATAAGTATATAAATAAAATAAAACAATTAATGTAATGAAATTGAGTTTTTGTACTCATCTCATTATCTGCGAAAAACTGGGAAGTTAAACAGTTTTAATACCACATCACACACAATGTGATGAAAGAAAGTCCTTGCCCTGCTACAGTGGAGTGAGCTGCCCCTGGGCCAGAGGTTTAAGGAGATAAGAAGGAATATCTGATTCATGTCTAAAAGGTTGGGTAAGGTTTCCAAGATATGAAAGTAACAGCAGACATGATGGAGAAAGGACTTTCCCAACAGAAGGAACAACAAAGGTTATACAAATAGCTTAGAGTGACCCAGCCAAATCGTGTGCTCAGAGCATATCCAGCCAGTACTAGAGAAGGGGCTGGAGAGTTTCCCAAGGACCTCCCATCTGTTCAAGACTAATTCAAGTGAAAATGATGGGAATGTCACCTTCCGGGTGGTGATCACAAGGAGTAAGAGTATTGAATTTATATTAAGAGGAGAATTTAACCTTGAAAAGGGAACATGAGATTATAAAAAAGATGGAATTAGAAAAAAAAAGCAATCTTGCTTAAAATATCATACGTTATTCTTTGCTCTCTCTGCCTTGTTTTTCCTTCTTCCGACCTCTGTCCCCAGTACTCCTTTCCACTCCTTTACATAATTTAAGCCCCACTTATGATTTTCTAAACTGTCTTCATCCTAATACTGTGTTAAGTATAAGAAAAAGTTTTGGTAGAGAAGGTACAAAGCCTTGAGTGGCCTTTTGTACATACATGTGGCCATCCACCCTCAAATACAGCTGATTTACCAAGGCTTAAAAACCGACATGAAGTTCTTTCAAGAAATTTGGAAGTTGTGTCACTTAAATGCTAGATTCAATCAATATACTTGAAATAAATGTCACAGTGGATATATATTGTTCCAGGTATATAGTTATCATGTGATTCTATTACAAATTATAGTTTATAAATTTTAAAAGGAAAGTTCTAAAGTAAATTGGGCCAGTCATCACAACTTATTAGTGAGTTTCATGAATTCAGTCTTTTATTTAAATAGAAAACTTCAGTTGGATCATGTAAATAAAAATATAGACAAGAAAAAAGGAGGAAGAAAAAAGCTTTGGGCTGATCTGTTTTGGCATTCTTGAGCAAGCCTTTTACCCTCTATTTGACTTCCACATTTGAGTAGATATGTTCAAGGCATCTTAACAATTTTATATTTTTTTATAATTTTATACTAGCTTTCTATAGATTTATCAGTCAAGCTGCCATTTTCTACATCTCCCTGGGAAATTCCTGAAAAAAATTTAATTCAAAAAGGCCACTAGAGGATAATGCATTATGACTGCCAGCCTAGAATGGATAATACCAATCACTTTGTGCACATGCCTTCATTTGTCTTTCCAGGCAGACATTGCTAATCAATCACCATGCTCATTCATGCCAAGTAGTGGATGAAGCCTCATTATCCCACTAAAAATCAGATTTGACATATGAGATAAAACTTATTTGTCAAGACATCTACATAGTGATGAAATGCTAGTTCAGAAAAAAAAAAAAACTTCAGATTTCTCATGAACCATTTTTAAATATATAAAGCTTGCAATATTTGGACCAAAATATTCTGCTCATTTTTTTTTAACACTCCCTGCACACTGGCTATATACTATGGATCAAATCGTGCCCATGTGTTACCTACAGTCTCTTGGATAGCCTGACTCAGTACTATTCTCTTCTATATTGTCTAGAACTCAGAGGACTGACTTCCCAGAGCCTGATAATATTCAGTTTAGAGTATGATTATACAATGTCTTATAGAATTAGCTTGAGTGTTTCTTAAATGTATTAATGCATTCTTTATTAAACAAGTATATGCTAATTTGTTTTAATATACCAAGCATTGATCTAGGCACTACAAATAAAACATGAATAAGATAGACACAGATACTACGTTTAGTGAAGTTCATTTTTCACAACAGATAAGCAACAACTAAAAATTGTGATAAATGGGGTATCCATAAGTCAGCCACTCTGAGCTCAGAGTAGAAGCTTCAGGAGCAGAGAGGAAATCCTCCTTGAGAAATGGAATTTGAGTTTCAAAGGATATGTAGGAATTAGAGATATATAGACAAGAGGAATGGCATTTGTATGAAAAGAGGATATGAGGAGCAAATGTCTAAAGCCAAATAAAAGGATGGTGAATCCGTGAAGAACAGGAAGTCCAAGATGCAAAGTGGGGGATGTAAGAGATGAGATTGATGAGTTATGAATGGATCTACTAATAAATTTTCTTAGAGCCAAATTCAACTATGGTTGACTTTTTTTTTTAGGAATTGATAAACATATTGAACTAGTTGAATCATATAATCAAAGGAGAAGCTATGTAGCCAGATCACAAGAAATATAGGAATAGAGCCCTAGGGTCTCAGGAGCAGGGATTCATGTCATCTTCTTTAGGGCACAGCCACTGATTGACTCAGCTCCAACCATCTTTGGTCCTTCATGAAGATTCAATTCTAGGAGGAGTTTGATCTAGTTTGGGTTAAGTCCTTACTCCTTAGAGACACACGTGGTTAATAGTCCTAAAGAAACACTGTGAAAAGGGAGAAGTAATTTACCCTCAAACAAATATGTGATGGAAGGGGATGTGCTATATTAGCAAAAGGAGCAGCACAGGATAAGGAGAAGCAAATTCATAAGATGCCTGCTGCATCATGATAAGAAACGTGGGTGCTAAACTGAGAGCAATGGAGTGACACTGGGAATTTCAAATAGGAGAATGACATAAGCAGGCCTAAATTAAAGAGAAACACAATAAAATACAGATTAGGGGTGGACCATCCTGAAGGCTGCAGACATACAGGTGAGAGATGATGGATGGAGGTACAAACAGATAGTGATAGAAGGGACAGAGAGTTGAAAATTGTTTTCAGAAATGTTAATTCAATAGAATAAAAAGGGCAAGACAAAGTTATATTTATCAAGCAGCCAGCATATTTCCAGGATCAAAGCAGCAGCTCAGAAATATCTACTGATCCAATGTAAATGCAGAACTCTATGGCTCAGAAGGTTCTTAGTACATGTTGACATTTATAAACGTTCCCTGCATTAAAACACCTGAAGATTTTCTACTCTTTCTTCCATTCACTTTACATTGTGTATAACAATTCCCTTTAATCTCACAATTTTATACTTTTGCTGCCTAATCATAAGGAAGTAAAAACTCATCCACATGTATGAGAAAATGAAACATGTATGGAAAATATAAACTTTTTATATGAAAAATTCTTATCTAAACATGTAAAAAAATATAAAATTAGCAGAAGTTGTTTACAATGCAAGAACGTAGAAAACCTTGGTCAGTGAACATATAAGTGTAACTCTGAGAGACCTAAAACTCTTGTAAATAAGCTTTCACAAAGCTCAAATTTCAGCTTCTCTCTCTTCCTTAACTAAAAAACACAGTGATGTTCTTTACCCATGACATAGAATTTGACAGTAATTAATTGGAAGATATGGATGTTAATAAGATTTGATATAATCTGATTTAAGTGAATTAAATCATTTTACTTGTTAAGCTTGTCAAATGGCACCCCAGATTTCAGATAATTTTATGCTTCTGGAACAAAATAAAACGAGCAAAAGAAAAAGAAAACCTTCAAAATTTCCAAAGCAAACAAAAAGACAAACATTCTAGAAAAAGGATTGCTTTAGCATACCAAACTGCATAGGGATTTTGGAGTTACTGAAGAAAATCTACAGCCATCACCCTGTGTACCACTGTCACAAAAGCAGAAAATGAGAAAGCAGAGCCATGGCTCGAGAGAGCTAGAATTGAAATATAAATTAAATGTAATCATGCAATGTATTACCACCTATGCTCCTGCACAGCTCAAAAACCCATTTCAGTATAAACACAGTGATGAGCTGTTCCATCTGTAACAAGCTGACCTCAAAGGGGAAAATAAAATGATATATTTTCACAACTGAAACTGACTCTTGAGTAAGGAAATATGATTGTAATGGCATAGTTGGCACACTGTTGCAATTCAAATGAACTCTGCAAGTTTAGTAGAATATCATCAATCAATCTTCTAGTAAATCTTTTCCCTTCCTCTTGTCTCTCCTCTCCATTCCTCTTCTTGCTTTTCCTCTCCTCCCTTCTGTCCTCTTCTTTCCCTCTATATTTTTAAATGATGAATAATACCCCAAATTCAAATTTAGAGAATAAAATGATTTAAAAAAGCCACTCATACTTGATTGAAAACAAGTTTCCCAGTGATGATTTTTAAGGATAGTATATACCTATGTATAATCATGCCCTATGCTCCAAAGTACTATTGTAATTATTTACACAAAGAAATCGTGATACTCCAATTACTAACACCTAAAAATAGGTTCTAACATGAGCTCACATGCTCTGAGTACTCATGGAGTTAATAACTGGTGAGCACCAAGCTCTAAAGAGACTATAATGTAGAAGATGATGCTATTTAGACTTTTAGCCTCTTTAACTTCTGTTTTGTATATTAGGTATTATCATTGTTACTACTTGTGAATGTTTTCATGGGCTGGGAACTTTTTTTCAGCCTTTTTATCTAGTCATCCAAATCCATGAGGTAGGTCTTATTAGTATTCTCATTATATAGACAAAGAACTGAGGTCAGATGAGATTAGGACTTCCCCGATCAGTCATTCAGTGAGAAATCAGGATTTAAAATCCTAATTTGACTCAAGCTGTCTGGACCCTCAAACTTTACCCTTTACCAGGAAGAAATAGTAAAATGCTTCTTCATTTGTTTTAAGCTTCATTGGCCTATATTTTCTAGAAAATTCTAGCAACTTCCAGAATACCAACACATAGGATAGAAAATAGAAATAACTCTTAAAAAAGACAAAGAAGCATTGCACAAATACGGCGGGGTAATGGTGATCCCGGAGGCCTATCCTCATTAAGTTTAAATCTCTATTATTTCTTCTGTAATCCAATTCTCAGAGATTCTCAAACCATGCAGAGCACATTTGGAAAACCAGTATTGCATCACTTCATATAGATTTAAGAAATAATTTAGAAGTATCTATTATAGGGTGTCTTCTTTAACTTATAACTCTGTCTATAATTCTAGGGCTCAATAATAGAAATGCATATTATATAAATTATGTGAAAATCAACTAACAAATGTCCCAAATTATCTGATCAACTGTTCCATGACTTAAAATATAAGTGTAATGTTTTAACAATTTAAACTTAAGTTTCTCTTAAGTACCGATTAGCTAAATGAATGCATTAATTGCTCTGCAAGTCCTTTGATCCATTTAGGTAACAAAAAATGCAATCACCTATGTAAATCAAGTAAATTAAACTATGACAATAACAGAACAAACATAGAAAAAGTGGTATAATGGAAAATAGACCAAGAGGTCATCTAAAATATGAGTACATTGAAAGAAAGGAGAGACAATGAAGCATTAAATCATTTATTTCTCTTAGGCTTTTTTTTTTTTTGGATTGTAACACAATGATTACATTCTGAGTTATTGGAATGATTATGGGGGTGAATAAGTTAATTACAACTGTATTTAACATAGAAATGTGGTATCAATATACATAGCTAGATGTGGCAAATTCTATTGCAAGAACACAGTTAAGAATTAAAAGGGGGCAAAAAGATCTCAGAAGAAGCATATTATAGGAGAAAAAAAGGTTAGAGAATAAAGGTCCCACGATTTTTACACTGGTACACACTCAGAGCTAATAGTATTATTTTATAAACAGTTTTAATAGCTCTTGAAATGGACTTATCATTTCTTAGAAATAGCATAAAGGAGAGGAGTGGGAGATATTACCAGAGGCAGACATTCTGAAGCTCTCTATAAACAAAAGTTATTAGTAAGGAATAAGAAAAAAGTTGAAAGCATAAAATGGTCAAAAATAGGAATCTAATGTCATTTGACTAAAAGGAAAAAAAGCTACATTTCTCAGTTAACTCTACAAGCATCATACCATACGACAGAGCAATTCCTCTACAGTGCATAGACCTAACAGCAATGAAACTGGCACATCACAGAGATATCCACACTCCTATATTCATTGCAAACATCATCCAGAAGAGTCAAGATATGGAAACAATCTAAAATGTACATCAACAGATGACTCAATAACAACATCATGGAACAAAAAATTTTAAAAGGAAAAATAAGGAAAAAGTAACTATGAGGCGATAGATGTGTTAATAGGCTCACCTATAGTAATCTTACATCTTAGATACATACAATAAAAAAAGAAATCATGCCATAGAAATATGCAACACAATGTAGGATTACTTGCATTTGCAACAACATAGATAAACCTGGAGCATATTATGCTAAGTGAAATAAGCCAATTACAGTAAGAAAAACACTGCATGATTTCATTCATATGTGGGATCTAAAAACTGTTAAATAAATAGATGCAGAGAGTAGAGTGGTAGTTACCAGGGATAGAGAGAGGGAGGATATAGGACATTTAGGTCAAGAGATAAAAACTCGCAGCAACATAAGATAGATAGGTCTAGGGATGCAATGTGTGCCAGGAGGACTATAATTTAAAAAAATGTATAAAAATAGATGAGCAAATCATAGAAGATTAATTTATACATCTTCCATTTAATAGAGTAAATAATTGCTTATAGCTTATACAGCCACTTGAGATATATTCCAGCTAAAACAACAAATCAAAAAGTAGTTATGCTTAATAAAATAAAGCAAAAAAAAAATCTCATACAGAACTAATTATTTTCATCTAGCATTTGGACAGGTAAATTAGAATAGGTAGTAACATTAGAACAATACAGTATTACATAGCATGATTTATTAGAGGCATAGCAGGGTTTTTTTGTCAAAATAAAGAGAAATATAAAAATGATTAGTTATAGTCATGGAGTACTTCAGCAAGTTTGTTTTAGTCCTCATATTCTGGTTATGGGTGAAATATGAAAACTTTCATTTTGAAATGTAGTGTAGATAGGCCACTCATTCATTCCTTTATCTGATCATGTATTCAAAGAATAAGTAAAGAGTCTTCTTGATTAGAAATGTGGTATCCTCATTGTCTGCATAAACTGTCCTTTAGCCAAGAATAAGAACAAAACTAAAACTATATAATGAGTAAGCAGGAAATGCTTGGAAGTCATAAATGACTACAGAGGGAGGCAAACCCTGAAATCTTCATCTGTCTTGGGAGCAGCTGTCAATCCCTGTAGACTGGAACTTGGGTTCCACATAGACCATGGACAATCTATTGCCAAGACACTGAGTTTTGACCTTCATAACTAAACTGTGATTGCTGTTTCTTATCAGATAGCCTAATCAGCATGAATACTTTAGCTTATTTTGCTCCAGTGTAAGCATACCTACTCCTGAGTTGAACTTGTTCACTCTGATTCCGGGAATGCTTTCTACAATGGCCCATTCAAGTCAATTGCTGAAAGTCATCTAAATTTCTAAAGCCTGCCAACAGCCTGTATTTGCCACAATGACACATACCAGCATGAGAAAAGTAAATTGTCAATCTTATTTATAGGATTTAAGGCTTCCGAAAGTGCTATATAAGGCATCTCCTGTTTTGATGACCCAGACAATGAGCATGGAATAGTCTCACTCTGAGATAGCTCAATCTAATAAAGTACTGCTGTGGTCACCACACTGATTGGCCATTTACAGCCCATAGTGTTGACCATTCAGCAAAATGGGTTGAGATTAAGGCAATATGTTGGCCACAGAAGATGGTGTCCCTACATTTATCTGAAACACTGGATTCATTGATAAAAGGTCAGATAGATGTCAGGCTTCTGGGCTACATAGGAGTGGATTATTTAAGGCATGTCCATATGGGTTGACTAACTATGGGAATAGGTGCAAATATTGGGTTGACTAACTATGGGAACAGATGCAAATATTTAACAACAAGCTGATAGTATCACTACATGTCATGTACCTGTTCCAAGAGGGTTACACATCTAGAAGAAAAAACCTTTTCTGCCAACAAAACCTTTTCTGTGTGTGTTCTGACTGCTCCACCAACCTGCCCTTTCCTCATCTATTTCCCTCTCCTCAGGATTCTCTATTCCCTGAAAAACACAATATTGAAACAATAACCTTACAATGGCCTCTACATTTTGAAGAGAAAGGAAGGGGTACATACCTTTCACTTTAAAGCAAGGGCTAGAAATGATTAAACTTAGTGAGGAAAGTTTGTCAAAAGCCATGATAGGCCAAAAACTAAGCCCCTCATGCCAAAAGGTTAGCCAAGTTGTGGCTGCAAAGGTAGAGTCCTCAAAGGGAATCCAAAGTGCTACTCCAGTGAACACACAAGTGATAAGAGAGTAGAACAGCCTAGTTGGTCATAGGGAGAAAGCTCAAGTAGTCTGAATAAAAAATTAAACCAGCCAAAATATTTCCTTAAGCCAAAGCCTTATCTGGAGCAAGACCTTAACTCTCCTCAATTTTTATGAAAGCTGAGAGAAATGAAGAAGCTGCAGAATTACAATTTGAATCTAGGCAAAGCCGGCAGTGGAGGCCTGAGCAGCAGGGCCAGTGGGGCTGCAGAACCCATGCCCCTGGGGACCGCTACCACCCAGTCGTCCTCCCCAGCCTTGTTACTTGCCCCAGGGCACTTGTTCCTGCCCATCAGCGCCAGGACAACCAGCAGTAGCCCACAGAGATCAAGTTGCTATGCATGAACTGTTACAATAACGGCATAAGGTGCCTGCTGCTCACCAAGATCCCCTTATTCAAGAAATAATTGTGAACTCCTTTTCCTGTGAGCACTGTGGCTGGAAAACATGGAGATCCAGTCAGCAGGTAGGATCCAGGGCCAGGGAGTGTGTTATTCTGTGGCTGTCAGGGCCCTGGAGGACATGCACAGAGAAGTAGTGAAGACTGACTCTGCCACCACAGGGATCCCTGAGCTGGATTGTGAAATTCCTGCCTTCAGCCAGAAGGGAACTCTGACCACTGTTGAAGGACTGATCAACCATGTTATCTCTGGCCTGGAACAGGACCAGCCTACACAAAGGGCAAACAGAGATGCCACAGATGAAAGAATTGATGTGTTCATTGGCAAACTGAAGGCACTAAAGCAAGTGGCCTCCCCTTTCCCTCTGATCATTGATGATCCTGCAGGAAACAGTTTTGTGGAAAATCCCCATCCTCCCCAGAAAGATGATGCCCTGGTGATCACACACTGCAACTGGACCCTACAGCAGGATGAGATGTTGGGGCTCCAAACAGAAGCACCAGGAGAGAAGCCAGAAGAAGAGGATCTCAGAAATGAAGTGCTGGAGTTCAACACAAACTGCCCTGAATGCAATGCCCCAGCTCAGACCAACATGAAGCTAGTACAAATACCTCACTTTAAGAAGGTTATCATCATGGCTACCAACTGCAAGAACTGTGGAAATCAGACCAATGAGGTGAAATCTGAAGGAGCAGAAGAGCCATGAGGCACCAGGATCACCCTCCACATCACAGATCCCTCAGATATGACCAGAGACCTCCTTAAGTCTGGGACTTGCAGTGTGGAAATTCCAGAGCTAGAATTCAACTGGGAATGGTTGTTCTGGGGGCAAGTTCACCACACTAGAGGAGATGCTGAAATATGTCTGGGAATGGGTGACCAAGAACTGTTTCACACTGGGTGAGAGTTCCAATCCTGGCCAGACAGAGACATGGCAGGAGTTTAGCCAGAAGTTGGACCAGACATGGAGGATAACGTGATGGCCCACTTTATTATGGATGGTCCAGCAGGAAACAGTTACTTGCAGAATGTGTATGCACCTTAAGATGATTCTGAGATGAAGATGGAGCATTATAAGCGCATCTTCGACCAAAATGAAGAGCTAGGACTCAATGACATAAAGACAGAGGGCTATGAGGCAGGCCTGCCTCCACAGTGGTAGCAGTAGGTAGGTCATAGGCCCATCTCCAGTGCTGCTCATACTGCAGGGTTATTTGTTATTATTGGAATAAGGCTGGGAATATTCTCCCCCTAGCCCTTGCCTATGGTGAGGAGGACACCTGGTGTGAGTCAGAGACCTACACACACTTTCTAAACAGCTTATGATGCAAGAGTAAGCCTATTGTGTTATTTGAACTTATTTTGAATTGCCCTGGGAAGAAACCCAGAAAAGAACTGTGGGGCATGCCATTGTCACTTTTTTCCTGTCAAGTCTTTACCCTCCCTCCACATAATGCTGTGTACTCTAAGATTGGGATTCTGTAGTTGGAAAAGGTGGAATAAAGACATAGCTGGAAAAATAAAATAAAATTTGAATCTAGGAAAGGTTGGTTCATGAGGTTTAAGAAAAGAAATTATCTCATAACACACAAGTGCAAGATGAAGCTGGAGCAAGTTATTCAGATCTAGCTAAGATCATTGATGAAAATAGTTGCACTGTACAACAGAGTTTTAGTGTTGACAAAACAGCCTTCTTTTGGAAGATGATGCCATCTAAGACTTTCATAGTAGAGAGGAGTTATTAACTGCTGGGTTCAAAGCTTCAAAGCACAGCTGACTCTCTTGCTAAGGGCTAATACAGTTGGTGTCATTAAGAAGAAGCCAATTCTGAAAATCCTATAGTCCTTAATATTTATACTAAAACTACTGTGTACATGCTCTACAAATGGAACAACAAACCCTGAATGACAGCATACTTGCTTATGACATGGTTTACTGATCACTTTAGGTCCATTGTTATGATCTACTGCTCAGAAAGATTCTTTTCAAAATATTACTGCTTATTGACAATACACTTGTTCTTTTAAGAGCTCTATAGAAGCATACAAGAAGCTTACTGTTGTTTGCTTGCCCATTAACACAACATACATTCTGCAGCCCATGAATCAAGAAGTCATTTTTACTTTTGGTTCTTATTATTTAAGAAATATATTTTGTAATGCCATAGTTGCCATAGATGGCGGTTCCTCCTTTGGATCTTGGAAAAGTTAGCTGAAAATATTCTAGAAATTATTCACTATTCTAAAGGCCATTAAGATCATGGAGAAGGTCAAAATAACAACATAAACTGGAGTTTGGAATATGTTGATTCCAAACTACATGGATGACTGCAGCGTTCCAGACTTTGGTGAAGGGGTCCTGCAAATGTTGGGGGAATAGCGATAGAACTAGAATTGGATCAGTGCCTGAAGATGCTACTAAATTTCTGCAAATAGACGATAAAGCTTAAATGGATGAGGAGTTGCTTCTTATGAATGAATAAAAAAAACTAATTTCTTAATATGGAATATACTCCTGGCAAAAATGCTGTGAATATTTTTGAAATGAAAACAAATAATTTAGAATATAAATTAGCAGCATGGCATGACAGGATTGAGTCCAATTTTGAAAAAAGTTCTACCATTGATAAAATGCTATCAGACAGCATTGCATGCTACAGAGAAATATTTCATGAAAAAAGAGCCTGTTGATGATGGCAAATCTTGGTTTTGTCTTATTTAAAGATACTTCCACAGCCAGCTCAACCTTCATCAACTACCATCTGATTAGTCAGCACTCATCAACATGGAGGCAAGATCCTCTCCCTGCAAGTATATTATGATTTGCTGAAGGCTCAGATAATTATTAGCACTTTTTGTAATAGAATATTTTAAAATTAAGGCATGCACATTGTTTTTTAGACATAATGCTATTGCACACTTAATAGACTACCATATAGTGTAAACATAACTTTTATATTATATACACTTGCACTTTACTTCAATGTTCACTTTATTTTGGTTGTCTAGAAGCAAATCCACAGTATTTCTGAGGGATGCCCCTATTTCATTCGCATGTACCAAATTTATTGATATAAATCAATATTTATCACCTATACTCCATGCTTAAAAGTGCTCTGAAAAAATACTGAGACTCTACAATTTCCTTCAATTGCTGTTATACTCTATGATAAATATTTTTAACTAAATGCACAGATCTTAAATACTTGTGGAGACCCCTCAAAAAGAAACAGCCCTATAAACAAATAAATAAGAGAATAACTGAAAATAAAAGAATAATGTGTTCTGCAGTGACTTAAAACAGGATAGTCTAAAGAATGACTTAGCGACTACTAGAATTCCATCATCACATATAATTAAAATTACTGATATATATCAAAAACTTTATTTTTTTCTGAAAAAGTAATTAATACACATTCTTTCTAGAACACTTTTGGGTTTACCAAAAATTGAGCAGATGGTAGAGTTCCTATTTACATATTCCTCCCCATTCTTCACAGTTTCCTCTATAATTAACATTTTTCATGAATGTAGTACATTTATAACAATTGGGAAGTGAGCTAATATTGATATATTGTCAATACTTAAAATGCATATTTTTTTTGTTTTGTACAGTCCTTTGGGTTTTACCAAATGCATAATGTCACAAATCCACCATTAACATCCTACAGAATAATATCATTGCTGTAAAATATCTTGATCACTCCACCTGTTCATCCCTCCTACTCTTATTTTTTCTTCCTGGTAATGACTGTTTTTTGTTGTTATTGTTTGTTTGTTTTACTATCTCTAACTTTTGCCTTTTCCAAAATCACCTGTGATCCAGGTAAATGAAAATCAGAGAAAAAGCAGGAGTTGCAATTTTATTTGCAGATATATTATGATTTAAACCAACAAAGATCAGGAAAGACAAGAATGGACACTACATATTTGCTAAGGGAAATACTCACTATGAAGAGATTTCAATAATTGACATTTATGCACCCTACCTGAATGCTCCTCAGTTTATAAAGCAAACTCTAACACATATGAACAATTTGATATCTTTCTGCACTATAATAGTTGGTGATTTTAACACCCTGTTGGCAGATCTGGATAGATCCTCTAAGAAGAAACTAAACAAAGAACCCAGCCAGGGGTGCTCAATCTTTTTTCTCTCTGCTCCACATTGGGGCAGAATTGTCTTGGGCCACACATTAAAAACACAAATACTAACTAAAGCAGATTATCAAAGAAAAATACTTTGGAATATTTTTTGTGTTATCTGACACTGGAGGTAAGCCAAAAATATCTTCACAAAATCAGCATGCAGGTGGAACACCCCTGGTTAGTCTCAAGCATCTAGAGAGAAGTTGTTTCTTTTATCTGAGCTTAAATGTTGATTTTGCTCACTATTCATATTCTCATCAAATTTCCACGTATTTTCATTTGTTTCATTCTTATAACCATTATTTGCTACAATGTTTCGAAAAAGCATTTTGTCATTATATCATAAATCATTTCTGAAGTATTTTCCATAAATCAATGGTCAAAATCATGTAATTTCAACATTGTTCCTAAAGGTAAATTGAGTTGTCAGACTGAATGATTTCAAAATTAATATAACAAAATTGAAATTTGTCTAGAGGTAGAAAGAGAACAGGGTGAAACTAATAAAATATTAGTTCAGATTAAGAAAAAGTTTTTCTAGTGTCAATTCTTTCATGAAGCCAAGATTTAAAGTATTTAAATCCACTACTAAAATGAGCAGTGGAAGCAGCAAGAAATTAGAATGACTATTCATTGAATAGAAATACAGTAAAATATGTCTACTGGGCACAGTGGGATGCCAAGCAAGGAGGATTGCTTGAGCTAAGATCAGCCTGAGCAAAAGTGATACCACCATCTCTAAAAATAGCCAACTCTTAAAATATCCAGTTGTGTGGTGGGAGCCTATAGTCCCAGCTACTGCGGAGGCTGAGGCAAGAGAATCACTTGAGCCCAAGAGTTTGAGGTTGCTGTGAGCTGTAATGCTGTGGCACTCTACCCAGGATAATAGAATGAGACTGTCACGAAAAAAAGAAAAAAATATATATACAGTTATTTCCTAAAATACAGACTTAAGAGAAATGTTTTTTAGCTACCAGAAAATTATTTTTGTTAAAGTACTTTCTTGCCCACATATATGATAATTATTTTTTCTGGATGTTGGCTTTATAGGTGATGTTTATAATATCTGAACATCAGTTTTAACTATAGTGTACATTAGTGTTGGAATGTGTCATTGTTTAGATGATCTAACATTTTAGAAAAGCATAAAGTTTAGAATAAAAAATAGATTTTATTGTTGTAGTGAACTTCACAGATAGATAGAATTATTCTATTTCATAAACCAGCCAGTTGTTAAAGTGAATAAAACAGTCAGAGCTGTTTTATGGAGACTACATTATGGACAATCCTCATGTGAGATACTCATGTGCAGATTTAAATTATTTTACCTAATAGTTCCAACATACTATCAGTCACAATTGTATAGCACAGTGGTTAATAATATGAGTGTTTAATTTGCATGCCTGGGTATCAGAAGTCCTAGCTTAGTATTCTAAAGTGAATTACTATGGATTTCTGTCTCTATTTCCTCATTTTTAACGAGACATGTTTTTTTTTCTTTTTGCTAAACACTATATGCAATTTATTTTTATTGGTAATAAAAAATGAAATACGTATAAATCTTGGTAAGTCTATAAGTTGTCTGTTTGGGGTCCTGTCGGTGTTCAGTATCTGTGTAAAGACAAACATGGCTGTGTCTGGTTATCAACTGTGGCAAGGCAAAGAGCAATAAAGGCTCTTGGGACTGTTCATTGGTAAAATGCAAGCAATAGAACTTACAGAATACACACAATCAAGGCTATTGTCACAGGAATTAGAGAGCCGTGGCTGCACATAGATATAAAGGGCACTTGGACTCAAAGGCCACAAGCATGAATTCCGTAACCCAGATAAGATAGGGTCATCTGCCTGCAGGCCCTGGATAGGGACATCGGAATGATCAAATTGCCCCATCCAAGAATGAAGGGGGCTTGATCCCAAAGTACGACCATGGTGTTCTGCAGCATGCAGTTGCCTTTCTGTTCACACCTATGGGCTATCTGTGCTTGCAAAGGTAGAGTGTTCATCCTCTAAAGAACCCGACTGAGAGTTAGCTCAGTGCTGAAGAGGCAGTGATGCAGACTTCTGTAGAGTGTGCGTGTGCTCCAGGCTGGTTCCTGCAAGGGAGGGAGTGAGTGCACTGGGTTCTGGCAATGCTTGACAAAACAAATAGCGGGTAGGGGCAGGGGGTATGTAAAGAAAGGGAGGCATGTGGGTAGGCCACAAAGAAGACAGGACATTTCAGATAAAAGAAGTTATAAATGCAAACGTTTGTGAATAGACGTGCAAGAGTAAGTTACCTTCAGCCATCTGTTACACACATTCATTTCTTACACTGTGTCAGAAGATTTTCCTGTTTTGCTCCGATGTCAGAAGATGTTGGACACTTTTTGTGTCTCTCATTCCATAACAAGAGGTTGATCACAATGCTGAGTCCACTTTTGGCACTCAAACTCAGTACATCACTGGTTATAAGAAGAAATAGCCCGTTCAATTTGAAAAACCAACTGTTACCATAGAATACACAAAGTTTATGGGAAGAGTGGCCAGAACTGATCAGTACTGCGGATGTGCGGATGTTAGTTTTACAAGGAGGTCCTACCAATGGTGGCAAAAATTCTTCTTCTGACTGATGGATGTGAACAGCTATATCCTTTACTCATAGATCAGAAGGAGAGTGGAGAAAAAATGCAGGCATGCCTTTCTTAAGGAGAAATCTCATCAGTCAGCTTGTGAGTAACATGAGGAACAGAAATTCAAGAAAGTGGGGAAGACCATCATGTCCTCACACTGAGGAAAGGCTAAATGGGAAGATGCATTTGATAATGCAAAGTGAAAAAAAAAAACCAAACAAAAAAACCCCAAAGCATTGCATGGTTTGAAGCAGAAGTGAGAGAAGTGGAAGGACAGAAACCATTTTCTATTGTGAGACATGCAAGGGGAAGACTGGACTTCACCCTGGAGATTGCTTCAAGAAGACCCACACTTAAAAAAAATTACAACCAAAACTAAATTTAAAAAAACACTTATAATTATTTTATATAACCAAAAATAGGTAAGAAACCCATTAGGTAAATTCCTTCCTATATATGTTTTTCTCTTTTAAAACTGTAGAATAATTATAAGTAAATCACCAACCACTTTCTCACTTAAAGTAAGTAAGAGCTGGAGAGTATTTGGATGGCAGAAAAATTGGTTTGGAAATTATAAGCCCTGATATGTGCCTGTTGCTACAACTCCTCAGGGAGTTAGAGAAGGCCTGTGACTTGCTGTCTTCTCTGCCTGAGATACTCCTCCCAAGTCTCTGGTGAGGCTCACCCCCTATTCTATTTAAGCCTCTGTTCAAATGTCTTCATGAAGAAGCTCCTCCCCACCCAGCCCCGGACTACCTCATTCAAACATTGCCCCAATTCCTCTGCTTCCTTATTTTCCCTAGTTTTTATTCATCGTATTTATCACCACATGCTTAAATATAGATTTCTGTATTTTCTGTTTTCCCTGCACTAGGTTCTAAGCTCCACAAAGGTAGGGGCTTTATTTCACTCTCACTGTAGTGCCAGAAGTAGGACAGTATGTGGTGCTTTGCAAGCACTCAATGCGGGAAATATTTGTTGAATGAATAAAGGAATGGCTGTTATAACTGGATAATGGAGGGAGAACATAGATCCCATAACCCTGACTCAACCTAGCCAAAAAGGTCAAGGAAGATTTTAAAAGCTTTTACTCCCATTAGTTTGGCATGAATTAGTAAATCAATTTACATGGGGAGCATACTACATAGGAACCAGAACAAAGTAATAAATCACTAACTGCAACTTGAACTTTACCTTAGAATTGAAAACAATGTAACCTAAACGTTTGTACGCTCATAGTAATCTGATATAAAAAAAAATATTAGTTTATATTTTTAGTTTTTTAAATTGATAAGCCTGTGATTTGCATTCAATTTTTTTTTATGTAGATACAGTTACGGAAATGTTAAAAGGAAAGGCATCCTCAGAAATGTAAAACTAAAAATCTGGAACAAATATATTACAACTGCCTCCTCACCTTGGTTTTACAATTTACGACATAAGGATGCTCCAATATTCTCACAGCTACTCAAGCAGCTAGTGAATAGAAACAGAAGGAAATCCAGGGGACCTTCTTATTCCAAAGTCAACATTTTTCTAAAAAGCTCTTGTGGAAACAAAACATCACATAGATCACAACACGTTTTTAAGAACATAGTTTAGAATGATACACAATCATTCATATGAGCACTAATTTTCCAGATACAAAATGCTTCAATGCTTCAATGAATTGCTGTCGTTGATCATTTGTGAAAAAATTTATAGATAGTTAACCACTTAGTTATATCACATAGGAACTACCAGAAAAATATGTCAGATTCAACACTGGGTTATCAAGAATGCTCCCTCCTATTAAGATGCCAGTAAAAAAAAAAAAATGTAATTGTCAATTAACTATGGAAGTAATTGACAGACAATAAAACTTACAGTTTCTAAAATTTTACATGTAAAATTTTATGGCTTAAAATTGGCATAAGAATGAGTTCTGAAACATATCTGAAAAATTATTTTTCTGTGGTTTGTTTCCTTATGAGATTATTGTCTTATCAATTTCACTTTTGGAATTTATGAGACAATTGACTGAAAAGAAGAAAAAAACAGAATGTACAATCATCAAAATTTAAAATAAACAAAAATTCAGTAAATTAAGCAAACTGTCACCATTAAATATGTCAGAAAATAATTCTTCCTGATGGCAACAATGCTTATACTTCCCTAAGGATAATTATTGATCAAAGAACTACATTTGCTTAATTGTGCTAATATTAGAAAATACATTTTGATAAAAATCCATCTATAAAAGCATCATTTGGTTAAAATGTTTCCTAATAAGAGTTAAAATGTTCTGGGTCAAAAGAAGAGAGATAAATTATGGATTCAGACTTTCATATACCACTGTTCCCCACTCACACTGGATTGAAAACGTTGTATTATACGTTACATTTGGTCTCTAGTTTTCTCTTTAATTAGAACTGTAAATGAAGTGGTTATACAATATTAAATATATCTAACCCCCTAACATATTTTGCCTCTAATAATACTTATACTAGAGAGAAAGTTTTTTGTTTTGTTTTGTTTTGCTTTGTTTTGTTTTATTTTGAGATATAGTCTCACTTTGTTGCCCTCAGTAGTGTGTGGTGGCATCATAGTTCACAGCAGACTCAAATTCTTGGGCTCAAGATATCCTTTTGCCTCAGCCTCCTGAGTAGCTGGGACCACAGACTCCCGTCACAATGCCCAGATATTTTTAAAGACCGGGTCTCGCTCTTGCTCAGACTGGGCTCAAACTCCTGATGAGCTCAAGCAATCTACTTCCTTGGCCTCCCAGAGTGCTAGGATTACAGGTGTGACCCCCTGTACTCTGCCAAAACCAGCATTTCTTAAAACAGTCCCCAAGACAGTCTTGTAATGCGTTAATTGTAAGTATCTGTGTTATTCTGGGGCCAATCAAGGGAGCTAACAATGTGGGGTGGGGAGCCAAGATAGCCATTCATCAATTCATTCATTCATTCAGTAAAATTTATTGAGAACATACAATGTGCCAAAGAATGTGCTGGGGATTAAGCACTAAAGGGATATCTAAAATACGGATCCTGCTCTCAAAAGGCTCACGTTTAGAAGAAGAAATAGATGTGTAAATACATCACTGCTATAGATGGATCTCAGGGACTGCCACACCCACTGCTCCTTCTCGCAGAATTTCTCTGGCCAAGGGCGCTGATGGCTAAAGCAACTGAGAGGCCATGTTCTGCACAGAGTGACCAACCTACCTCTTTTCCCTACCTGCTTTCCCTGCCATAGCTGAGAAAAAAGTCTGGGCTCAAAAGTTCCTCCCAAGAGAGGGACAGAGGTAACTGACAGATTGTCCCCTTAAAAAGAGTTCCCTTGTGGAATACAGAGGGTGAGTTACTAAGTAGCTGGTAGGAGCTAAAGTTGAAGCTGGAAGGATTCATAGAGAGACTATAGGAAGTCTTTAGTAGACCAGAGCTGTGAGAAAGCAGAAGCCCTGCAATATTAAATACACAGGGGAGATGCTGAGGAGTTGGTGGTAGCAGCAGAGAGGGAGGAGAATTGAAGAGAATTATGGTTACTGTTACGGTGGAGGATTAATAAACTGCAAGGATGGTAGGAATATATAAATAAATGGAGGCTCAGAGAGTTTAAGGAACGAGTTTAAGGTCAAACAGCGAATAAGTGATGTGGTTAGATTTGAATTAAGTTCTGTCCAGTTCTTGCCACCAGGCTTCATGTACCTTTTCTCATTTGTCTTGCCTTGCAGTATTAATGAGTGGAGCACATTGCTAAAAAAAGAGCAACGTGTAATCCCAGGGGGGCTCTGTAGGAACAACTGCCTCACAAGAGGGGTCTGAGGGGACAATACCCAGCCCTCAGGACTCATCAGGGTGTTTATGTTTACACAGAGTAGAAACCAACTTGAACAATGTCAGGTAGAAAAGGACAAATGAGAGTGGGGCAGAGTGGTTCATGCCTATAAACCTAGTACTTTGGAAGGTCAATTAAGACCAGCCTGAGTAACATAGCAAGACTTCATCTCTGCAAAAAAAGAAAAGGAGACATTTTACAAAGTAGGCTGCAGTGGCTCACACCTGTAATCCTACAGGTGTGGGAGCTTGAGGCAGGTGGATTTCTTGGGCTCATGAGTTCAAGACCGGCCTGAGCAAGAATGAGACCTTCCATCTCTAAAAAACTAGCCAGGCATGTAGCAGGGGCCTGTAGCCCCAGCTACTTGGGAGGCTGAGGCAAGAGAATCACTTGCCTGTAAACCTAGCACTTTGGAAGGTCAACAAAGGAGGCCAAGGAAGGAACTAGGATGCCCCCCGCACTCTACCCAGGGCAATAAAGTGAGACTCTGTCTCAAACAAAACAAACAAACAAAAAAAAGTAGGACCAAGTGTGGTGGCTCAGGACTGTATTCCTAGCACCCTGGGAAGCTGAGGTGGGAAGACTGCTTTGAGGCCAGGAGTTTGAGATCATCCCCAGCAAGATCAAGACCTGGTCTCTACTAAAAATAGAAAAATTAGCTGGGTATGGTGGTGTGTGCCTATGGTTCCAGCTACTTGGGAAGCTGAGGCAAAAGGATCACTTGAGCCCAGGAATTTGAGGTTGGTGTGATCTATGATGACACCACTGCACTCTAGCCTGGGTGATAGACAGAGGGTATGTTTGAAAAAAAAAAAAAAAGAAAGAAAGATAGAAAAGAAAATAGAAGTGTCTCACTGAGCCAAGGTGGGAAGGTAAGCAGCCAGGCATCAGAAGGGCTGGCACTGGAAAGGAAAGGTCAGCAGGAACGCAGAGAAAGAGCTTACTTCATTTCACACTTCACTCTTTCCTTCGGCTTTTGTTTGCTCAGTTATCCAGGCCATATGGCAGCTGGCAGATGGCAGCCACAGCTTCCATATTTACTCTTTACAGTTCCAATCACATGGAAAGACTCATTCTCTGCTCTTGTCCATCCTCATTTCCAAATTCCTTGGAAAGGGACTCTCTGCTCAGCTGCGTCATCAGCCTATCCCCAGTCCAGGCACTGTGGCCAGAGGGGATCTGGGGGGTGTTGTATACAATTCTGCCATAAGTGAGGGGACCAGTTAAGGGGTTTATTGTGATCCATCAAGATGTTTCAAAATACGTCTGCAGGTGTTGGAGGGACCCAGTGCTCCCCAGCTTCTTGCTGTGGTTCTCAAGAATAACTATAGAATGTTCTGGGAATGTAGTATCATTAGATAGGGAGGAACTGCCTATGAAATGGCCCATGCCTTGCTCCTGCCCTTCCTAAGGAATATGATATCTTGAGTCAGGGAAGAACTGCCATGGACAGACTGAGCTTTGTTTCTCTCTCCCATGGAAGGAGGATGTCCTTCAAAGCTTTGCCCAGTGAGTCGTGTTGTCCTGGAGGTGTATAACCCTGAGGTATACAAGGCAGGCTGCCTGTCAGGATCCATCAGGTGCAAGTGGGGCATACACAGTTAAGTCCCATCTTCTCTGGGCAGCTTCCTTGATCCTTGGAAACTGGCTCACAATGGAGCAGAGGCTTCTTTTGTCCCCTGCTGCCTGTCTGTAAGTAGTAAGTCCACATCATGTAACTTGTGTGGGATGTGTTCTGCCTTACCAGTTGCAGGCAATTGGTAAAACTGTAGCCTGGGGGTGGCACCTGCGGCTCAGTGAGTAGGGTGCCGGCCCCATCTACCAAGGGTGGTGGGTTCAAACCCAGCCCTGGCCAAACTGCAACAAAAAATACTACTCGGGAGGCTGAGGCAGGAGAATTGCCTAAGCCCAGGAGTTGGAGGTTGCTGTGAGCTGTGATTCCACAACACTCTACCAAGGGCAATAAAGTGAGACTCTGTCTTTAAAAAAAAACCCAAAAAACCCTCCTCCCCCCAAAAAACTGCAGCCTGGGGAGGCCAGGCATCGTGGCTCATATCTGCAATCCTAGCACTCCGGGAGACCTAAGCAAGTGGATTGCTTGAGCTCACATGATTGACACCAGCCTGAGCAAGTGTGAGACCTCATCTCAAAAAAAAAAAAATAGCTGGGCATTGTAGCAGGGACCTGAAGTACCTCAGTAGCTGAGGCAAAAGAATTGCTTGAGTCCAAGAGTTTGAGATTGCTGTGAGCTGTGACACCACAGCACTCTACCAAGGGTGACAAAGTGAGACGCTGTCTCAAAACAAAACAAACAGAAACCCCCACGCCTGCAGCCTGGGATGTAGTAGGTGAAGGCGTTGGGCCTGGTGGTTGGCCTACTGATGATTTTGCTGACCTCTATGTACTATGAATCTGCTTCACAGTGTCCCCTACATGAGGGCCGTGCTGCAGATCTTGTGGATCCTGGCAGGGATGATACTCTTCCCTTGAGGAGAGTCAGTAATGCAGTTATACAATCTCTTTTCTTTGTTTTTTTTCCCTAGAAACAGAGTCTCACTTTGTTACTCTCAGTAGAGTGCTGTGGTGTCACAGCTTACAGCAACCTCCAGCTGTTGGGCTTAGGCGATTCTCTTGCCTCTCCCAAGCAGCTGGGACTATAGGTGCCCGCCACAATGCCCAGCTATTTTGTTGTTGTTGCAGTTTGGCCGGAGCTGGTTTTGAACCCTCTACCTTGGGTATATGGGGCTGGCACCCTATTCACTGAGCCACAGGTGCCACCCCAGATACAATTTCTTGATACATTTCTTGACCTTGAAGGTCAGATTAAAAAGGAATTAAGAGAATTATTGATATTTGTCTATGACAACATTCCCTATACAAATAAGCAGTTACCTGTCTTTATAAGTGACAATGATCAAGTTTGTCCAAAATAATTGATTATACCCCCTTAAAATCTTGCTCCATTGTTTTGGTGGTAATAAGCTTAAATGCTTATAAGTGGGCTGATTCAAATAATTTATTCACTAAAAATTTAGGAGTATATTCTGATATTTGTAATACCACTTGTTGAGAAATAGTAAGGGTTTGTTTGTTGTTTACCCCAGAAACATCTGCACATTGGTCAGAGATTATACCAGAAGAAGGAGAGAGAAAGAAAAGAGTCAGCTGGGGACAAAGCTGGAAAAGCATTTCTGGCATTTTAAAATAAAACCAGTCCTTTTTTTTGTAAATCCTAAAAGTAGTCTATTTGGAAAATATATATAAATAATTCATTTTGAAAATTATAAAACTAGTTTAATAGCTTGTATAGCCTAAATGGGTATAGGCATAAAGTAGAAAAATCTTAAAACCATGAGCTGCTGTAACAGGGAAGGTTACTTAATAGTGTTACAGAACATGGCAGCCATTTTCTATCTGGTGGGAAGAAAGAGTTTACAGCTTAGATTCTACAGATAGTCCCCGATTTAGGATTTTTTGACTTTACAATGGTACAAAAGCAAAACACATTTAGTAGAAATTATACTTTGAGTATCTATCCAATCATTTTGCTTTTCACTTTCAGTACAGTATTAAATAAATTATATGAGATATTCAACACTTTATTATAAAATATGCCTTGTGTTAGACAATTTTGCCCAGGTTTAGGCTAACCTAAGTGTTCTTTTTTTATGATTTTGTTTTTTGAGACAGAATCTCACTCTGTCGCCTTAGGTAGTATGCCAAGTGTGCCATGGCGTCATCATAGCTCACAGCAACCTCAAACTCTTGGGCTCAAGAGATCCTGTTGCCTCCACCTTCTGGGTAGCTGTGACTATAAGCACCCCCCATGACGCCCAGCTATTTTTCTTTAATTGTTCCAGGTTAATTGAGGGTATAACGAGTTAGGTTACATTGTTTGCATTTGTTAACACCCCTCTTATAACTATGTCCCACCCCCAAGAGGTATGCTATATACCCTAACATTGTACCCATTAAATTGGAGCATAGTCAATTCTCCTCCCTCATTCCCTCCCCCTGCTCTCTTGTCCCCCTCACCACCTTGAATTGATTTGAGTTTTCCTCTTATGTGGGGATGTATTAGACCCCCTACTGGATTCATATTAGAATTGAGTACAATGGATTCTTGCTTCTCCATTCTTGTGATACTTTACTAAGAAGAATGTGTTCCACCTCCATTCAGGTTAATACAAAAGATGTAAAATCTCCATCTTTTTAATGGCTGAATAGCATTCCATGGTATACATATACCACAGCTTGTTAATCCATTCCTGGATTGGTGGATATTTAGGTTGTTTTCACATTTTGGTGACTGTAAATAGAGCTGCGATAAACAGTCTAGTCAAATGTCATTATGATAAAATGATTTTTTTTTCTTCTGGGTAGATGCCTAGTAGTGGGACTGAGGGGTCAAATGGAAGAACTAATTTGAGTTCTGTGAGGATTCTCCATACTTCTTTTCAAAGAGGCTGTGTTAGTTTACAGTATCACCAACAGTATAAAAGTGTTCCCCTCTCTCCACCTGGCTATTTTTTCTACTATTAGTAGAGAAAGGTGTCTTGCTCTTGCTCAGGCTGATCTCAAACTCCTGAACTCAAGAGATTCACCTGTCTTGGCCTCCCAGAGTGCTAGGATTATAGGTGTGAGCCATCACACACCACACCTGGCTCTAGTTTAAGTGTTCTGATCATGTTTCTGGTAGGTGAGGCTAAGCTATGATGTTCCATAGATCAGGTGTATTAAATGCATTTTTGACTTACAATATTTTCAACTTGTGATGTGTTTGTTGGGACATAGCCTTGTTTAAGTTGAGGAGCATCTGTGATTTATAAATCATTCTTTTTAAATAAAGAGAGAAGAGTTTAAAGTCGTCTTCCCTCTTCACTCTATGGGAAGAACACCTTGAAGAGAGAGACAATGGCCAGACCCCCACAACGGGCAGAAGGCATTTTGCAGAGAGAAGTAAATCCTACTTAGCAATGCCACTGATACTTGGTACATAAGGTAAAATTTAGGTTTCAGTTTAAATGTCCTTTCCTTCCAGAAGCCTTTTTTCATTCCCTTGAACTAAGTTTAAAGCTCCTGCTCTGAACTTCTACAAGGTTGCCAGATTATATGGGAAATACACTAATTAGTGCATTATACCTTATTTCTCTGAAAGTCAAATTTAACTGAGCATCCTTTATTTTATCTGAAAGTCCTACCTATGTTTCATCTTTCATTTTTTAAGCATCTACCACATTTCACTGGGATTACTTATAGAAGAGAGTAAGCTCTATAAGGTCAAGGATTATTTCTATCTGGCTTACCTTCATATCTTTAAGGCTTGGCATGGTACCGGTCATATAATATAATAAAGATCTGTGGAATGAAAGAAAAAATAATTGCAACATTTAAGTAGGGGATAAGCATTTTTTGTACATGGTTTTAAAGACTCAGATTCAACAAGGTAAACTTTTTCCTTGAACATCTTGAGATAAAAATAGAGAAGATTACATACAAGAGATTACAGATTTAACTAATGCAAAAAGGAAGACATCATATCAGACTAGATGAAGAGTACGTCCCTAGCTTAACTGGCTTCTCACTGAGGAAAAATATAGAACTCCCACCACTTATTTGTAATTATGGTTTATTGATACCTTCTAGAATTTTGCTGAAATTAACTGTCTAGTCAACTGTTTATAGTTCTTACTCCATAGTGGAGACTCAGACTTTTTAAGCTATTCCAGTCATTGTTGTTAAAAAAGGCCCTCTTGATATCATAGTACATAAACAGAGGAAGCTGAATCAGACACACCATAATTGACTCTTGTAATTGGGATTCTGCTGTCCAAGAGTCAGAGAATAGGGAAGCAGCCTCCTTTAAGCCACCCTATTTCGGTCTGGTGTGCTACACATTTCACTTCCAAGAGCAGGGTGCCAGGCTATTTCCCAGTTCTCTAGAAGCTGGAGCCAAATGTTTCTGATTCTTAACAGAATTTTTAAAGCATATTTACACATCATGTAATTTCAGGCACTCAAACTGTTTATGTTATTCCCTCTCCCTAAACGGAATTTCCTGTCATCTCTGGTTAAAGTGAACTCTAACTATCACCTGCCCACATTCTCCAGCTGAACACGTGACCATGCTCACTGGACCTACTTTAAGAATATATCACTAGTGCTGCTGACAACCAGGCTATGTTTCCTTAGTTCTTTCACCCTTCCACACTTCATGCATTTTCTTTCCTCAGACCTTTGACATCTCCTCCCAATTCTCATTCTTAGCAGATGATCTTACTTCCTATTTCACTGTAAAAGGAGAAGTCATCAGAAGAAAACTGGCACAAGAAGGAGAACCCAGAATGTTCTTTGGGGCTTCCTTATTCATTTCTCTTCCACCCCAACTCTTACTAGACCCTCTGGCCATTTTGGCTCTAATCTATTAGGCCACTGAAGAAGAGCAATGAAGAACTAATGAAAATAATAATGTGTTTGCTGTACTGGCAGTTTATTTCAAATAGCTGATGTAGTACCAATGCTTTTAATAGATTTTTCTAACAGTGTTGTAGGCTATAAGGTAGATACTGTTTTCATTAGATATAGGGCAGAATTATCCTTCTTGCCCACATCAATTTGAACATCCTCAAAGCCTTAAGGCCGTGGAGGTCAAGCCACATGACATCCTAGAACTATCAGATAGTCTTCTTTCCAATATGAGACATTATATAAATGTTCATTTAGGCAGTGGCTTTCAAAATTTTTATTATTATGGTTGTTTATTTTTCACAGTAAGAATTACATGTTTTATGTTAAGACATGGTACACACACATACAGTCACACATATGAAGTGAAGGTTTCATTTAAAATAAAGGTTTCGCTTTACAATATCCAACAATAAGTCCAAGCTCACAGTTTGGAAAATCCTACAGTAAAGAATAATTAAAGGTGGCTCAGCACCTGTGGCTCAAGTGGCTAAGGCGCCAGCTACATACACCTAAGGTGGTGGGTTCAAATCCAGCCTGAGCCCACCAAACAACAATGATGGCTGCAACCAAAAAATAGCCAGGCATTGTGGCGGGCGCCTCCCAGCTACTTGGGAGGCTGAGACAGGAAACTTGCTTGAGCCCAGGAGTTGAAGGATGCTGTGAGCTGTGATGCCACAGCACTCAGGGGACAGCTTGAGGCTCTGTCTCAAAAAAAAAAAAAAAGAATAATTAAAGGTAAAGGGAGCATATATTCAGGGCAATTTGAATCTGGCTTCCGGGTTGAAGTTCTCAACCTTAGTCCAAATAAACTCTTTACTTATATTTGCAAGAAGAAAGAATAAAGATGTTAATAGACAAAATTGTTAAGATTCCATGAACAACTAGATGAACATTAATCTGGAACTCACACAACTATGACCCCCCTACACACACACACGCACACACACACAAGTGGCCACATGCATAATTAGCTGCTTAGCTAAGAATAAATGAATCATATGTTTATTTGTCCATGTGGTAAAAAGTAAAGCTGATGTCAGAACAAGTAAGGTAAAATCAATTAGGGAAAGGGAAACAGCTCCTCCCTATTATTCTTTTTTGTTCATCACCAGCATAAACACTATCCAAATAGTCTCTGTATTACAACTGGCTGAAAATTGGACCAAGAGACTAGATGGGTTGTAAAACTTTTTTCCAGTGTTACAGCACTTTTAGAATTTGTCTAGCAGGTTTTCTGGTACTCACCAGAAACCTCCCTTCTCCCCAAAATTCCCTTAACTAATGTTTACTGATTGCTTAATATGTGCCAGGCACCATGCCGGGAGACCCAACAGTGAAGAAGACAGTGCTGTTGCCTTCAGAAAGCTCACGTTCCAGACAGAGAGACAGACAAACAAGCGGAATGGGAATAATATTATGAAGGAAATAAAATCCAATGATAGAGAATAATAGGGGTAGTCTATTCTTTTCATCTATATCATTATTAATTACTACTGTTACTATTACAATTACAGTAGGAGTTTGGAATCTATTCTGTGTCAAATGGGTAGCCATCAAAAAGATTAAACAGGGAAATGACCTAATCTGGTTTTAAAAAAACACTGGATATTGCTGGAGAATGTGTTGGCGGCATAGTAGAAGTAGGAAAATTATTTTAGGAGTTCAGGTAAAATGAGATTGGAGCTTGGGTTATGGTGGTGACAAAACTCTAAAGTCTTGTTTTGTTGCAATTTATAACAATTAAAAAGTACTTCTGAACATTGACCTGAAAGTCTTACTTATTTTGTCTCCAAAAGCATACTTTCCCACCATCTTTTTTCTGAGACAAGAGTCTTACTATGTCATCCTTGGCAGAGTGCCATGGTGTCACAACTCACAGCAACCTCAAACTCTTGGGCTTAAGGGATTCTCTTGCCTCAGTCTCCCAAGTAGCTGGGACTACAGGTTCCCACCACAACACCCTGCTATTCTTTTTTTTTTTTTTTTAGAGACCAAGTCTCACTTTATCACCCCCGGTAGAGTGCCGTGGCATCATAGCTCACAGCAACCTCCAACTCCTGGGCTTAGGCAATTCTCTTGCCTCAGCCTCCTGAGTAGCTGGGACCACAGGTGCCTGCCATAATGCCTGGCTATTTTTTTTTTGTTGTTGTTGCAATTTGGCTGGGGCCAGGTTTGAAACTACCACTCTCAGTATATGGGGCCAATGCTCTACTCACTGAGCCATAGGCACCACCTCCCTGCTATTTTTTTGTTGTTGTTGTCGTTGTTGTTTAGCAGACCTGGGCCAGGTTTGAACTCATCAGCCCTGGTGCATGTGGCTAGCACTGTAACCACTGAGTTACGGGTGCCAAGTCCTTTCCCACCATCTTTGCTAAATTATTTATTTATTTTTTTACACAGAGTCTTACTCTGTCACTCTGGGTAGAATGCTATGGCATCAAGCTCATAGCAACTGCAAACTCTTGGGTTTTAGCGATCCTCCTGTCTCAGCCTCCCAGGAACCTGGAACTACAGGCCCAGGCCACCATGCCTGGCTAGTTTAGTAGTGACAGGTTCTCCCTGTCTCAGGCTGGTCTTAAACTCCTGAGCTCAAGCAATCCACTTGCTTCTGCCTCCCAGAATGCTAGGATTATAGGCATGAGGCACTGTGCCTGGTTTTTCCTAAATAATTTAAATCCAAGGGTCCCAAACTGTGTGTGTATGTAGGATGGTAGTGGTAGCTGTTTTTAGTATCCTAGGGTTTTCTAATTATGAGGATCTAGGAGGCGGTTGGAAATAAAAGTATTGGAATAAGTTAAGACTAGTGGAAAAAAGAGGCTAATGCCAAGTTGCTGTGCAGAATAAGGCAGAAGCATATATTGTAGTTACCTGGGAATTCTAATTGGAAAAGTGTTAGAGATTCTTTTTTGTGTGTGACAGAGTCTATGTCGCCCTTGATAGAGTGCTGTAGTTGTCACAGCAACCTCAAACTCTTGGGCTTAATCAATTCTCTTGCCTCAGTCTCCCAAGTAGCTGGGACTACAGGCACCTGCCACATTGTCCAGCTATTTTTGTTGTTGTTGTTTAGCTGGCTTGGGCCAGGTTTGAACCCGCCATCCTGGGTGTATGTGGCCAGCGCCCTACCCACTGAGCTATGGGCGCCTCCAAGAGATTCTTCATGGATAAGGCTTGCCTTAGTTAAGTAGGTGAAAAAAAAGATATGTAATCTATAAATTCACTCTGAGATACCAGAGTGTTATTTGCATGAGAATCTCAAAGCCTCCCAGAGGAAAGATACAAGAATTTGGACCTAATGGTTAATCCCCTAAAACACCATGATCATATTTCCTACACCAAACAAGAAGAGACTTTTTCTAGCCATTTTGGAGGAAAGTGAATGGGGATGGCTGGGAGGGCAGGAAATTCACCTTCATTTTAACGTAGCAGAAAACTAAGAGATGTGGCTAGTCTTAGGACACCAGCTCTCTGCATGCAAGAAATTGCTTGTTATGATACAGATTAATGTTCCTCTGGCCTGCTCTATGAGAAAAACTTGTTTTACGTCCTTTACAAAGGACTGGAGAAAAGCCAAAGGAAAAAGACTGCCTTTTTAAGGCTTAGATTGAGTTAGAGAGGCAGGTAGGAATATCTCTCCCTCCCAATCCCTATCAACTTGGCGCAGAGAACCAGCAGGAACAGGGGAAGAACTGGTACAGTCTGGGCTGGAGTCTTGGCAGGAGGCCGATCCTGTAGCAGCAAAAAGGAAGTTCCCATGAAGGGAGGACATTAGAGACCCATAAAAATAAGAGAAACCTCAGAAGTTGGGTGTCCTTAAAAAGAAATGAGGGTGGGAACTTAGAGCTAAACACCACTGATCTTGTCAGCCACATACTCCAGAGCCTCAAGAATACCCTGGGAAAATGAAGGTTATGTTTGGTGGGCTAGGATAGCAATTGCAGCATCCCAAAGCAAACTGCAGAATTTTTGGAGTTTCACAAGAATTAAGCCAATATTTTGTTTAGAAATGGTTTACATCCAGATATGCTTGGAAATAAGGAAATCGATCAGAGTAATTTCAGCCCCCAAGCTATTCAACAAGAGAGAACAACAGCATACACACATTCTGAGCAATATTGTGTCTTTCTTCCCACACATGTGGGTGAACAACTCTAAAAATAAACTTTCTAATCAAGATTTTAGATCAGGAGCAGGCTAAAATAGGTCTGAGAAATTTCTCAGAGCTCTGGGTGAATTCTTGGCAAGATGCTTGTTCTTAAAAATCCTATTTTGGGTGAGGTACAAGGACCCTAAAGGAGTTTACCTGCTGACCCATTATTGTTGCATGTCCACATCCATTCTGATTCTTGAGCCACATTTATAAATGGCATGTAGGTTTTTGCAAAAAGGTATGAAAAGCCTCTATGAAGTTTTTTGACTTTCTATATCATGTGGAAACATATTTGATCTCTGAAAGACTCAGGAATGAATCATACATGTTGCTTTCCTCTTTCGGAATAGACTAGAACTGGTTCAGCTTGTCTAGCAGGCTGGTCTAGCTTCCAAAAGCTGTTTTGCTATATATATATATATGTGCATTCCTCCAAGGGAAAATAATTAACCATGCTTTGTCAGAAGTAGTTCTTTGTTTAATTACTCTTTTCATCACCTTTGTAAATTCCCATCTAGTTCACAGCCACATTCTATTTTTTTTTTTTAGACAGAGTCTCACTATGTTGCCCTGGTAGAATGCGTGGCGTCACAGCTCACAGCAACCTCAAACTCTTGGGGTTAAGTGATTCTCTTGCCTCAGCCTCTCAAGTAGCTGGGACTATAGGAGCCCACCACAACACCCGGCTATTTTTTGGTTGTAGTTGTCATTGTTGTCTCACAGGCCCGGGATGGGTTCGAGCCCACCAGCACCGGCGTATGTGGCTGGTGCCCTAGCTGCTGAGCTACAGGTGCTGAGCCACATAGCCACATTCTAGATGAATGGTATGAGCCAATAAAAACCAACTAATCAAAAGATTTTACAAGAGTCTTTTAAAGAAAATATCAAGAAAAAGATAACTAAGAAAATTAATTTTGCAGGGCAGCTACACCTTGAGTAGAACTTACCAAATGTAGAAAATGACTAACATATATAAGAAAACTATTATTTAATTCTTGCAAAATGCATAGATTTTGCTGATGGGAAAGAGAGAAGCATGCATATTAAAGCATTAACTTTTGCTTGCAAAACACCTAGACTTTATTGATGGGAAACAGAGTGTGTGGATGTGGACAGATGAAGGGATTTGCTAAGCTTATAACGAAAGACCATGAGGAAAGAAAGCATTGAAGTTTGTGCTTTCCTGGATTTTGACCCTGTGCTGTCGAGACCAATATAGAGGCTCGGCGCCTGTGGCTCAAGTGGCTAAGGCGCCAGCCACATACACCTAAGGTGGCAGGTTCAAATCCCTAGCCCAGGCCCACCAAACAACAATGACGGCTGCAACCAAAAAATAGCTGGGTGTTGTGGCGGGCACCTGTGGTCCCAGCTACTTGGGAGGCTGAGGCAGGAGACTCACTTGAGCCCAGGAGTTGGAGGTTGTTGTGAGCTGTGATGCCATGGCCCTCTACCCAGGGGGACAGCTTGAGGCTCTGTCTCAGAAAAAAAAAAAAGAAAAGACTAATATAGGAAATCTTTTAAAGAAAAGGAGGAAAACAAAACAAAACAAAAACTGTGAATTAAGATAAATCAATTCCAGGACAGAAGTGTAAAAGATGTGGGTATTCAAGTTCTTTCATAAAATCACTTGAGAAGAAACATTAATTAGATTTGAAAGACAAAAAACTTTCAACTATCAGCTTGGTGCCTGTGGCTCAATCGGCTAAGGCACCAGCCACGTACACCTAAGGTGACGGGTTCGAATCCCCAGCCCGGGCCGCCAAACAACAATGATGGCTGCAACCAAAAAATGGCTGGGCGTTGTGGCGGGCGCCTGTGGTCCCAGCTACTTGGGAGGTGGAGGCAGGAGACTCGCTTGAGCCCAGGAGTTGGAGG
>CAUYQV010176860.1:0-18454 GCA_963574575.1 Galagoides demidoff | reverse complement strand
ATACAATTTGGAATGCTTACATCATACTGATTACTATATCCCTCACCTCATTTACTGTCACCTCTTACCAGAAAATACAGAAGACATTAAATAGAGGTTTAATAAATGAATGTACTTATATTGATTTAGGCATTAATATTTTATGATACACAATTAGATATACTTTGAGTGAAATGCTGTTTTAATAAAATCTAACTTTTTTTGCAGAAGAAGTCCAAAATACCCTCCATTTAGCCTCAATAATCAACAATGACACCACCAATGGATTTATTTTTTTAAAATTATTACAATTTTAAAAATATCATAACATAGCTTTGTTCTCAGTATAATTTCAGGAAACAGGAAAGTAATATCCAACACCAGGAAAAACTTAACAAATAAGAAATAGGAAGTAACAACAAATATTTCTAATACCGAACTACTTTCTAACCTATGCTATTTTAAGTTATTCATAACATACAGAAATTTTGAATAAAGTTCAAATTATATTAGCAAGGAATGGGGGGGAAATGAATAGCTGGTGATTTTCAGCTTTGATTTCTATGATTCTAAGCATTTCTTACTTCATTTTCCTTTCTTTAAAAGACAAAGCATTTAGTCAGCTATTGAATACAGGTACTTTACAAATAATAATAAAAAAAAAAGACAAAGCATTTAATAAAACCCTCCACCTACAGCAAGCAACACCAAATAAAAATAGCCCTAGGCAGGCTAGCAAGATTTTCTCTAAGGATTAAGTTCAAATCAAAGATTTGTCTAAAATATACATATACCTTTCAATTAATCCACTCTTTATTGCCACAATCATTTTCTGTGATGACACATTTCCCACAAAAAAAGAGACTTTCAAGTACATATGCACATTATTAGATTTAATAATTAGCCACCCACGATTGTGTTGATTAGTTAGATTTTCACACTTCCTATGTGTAGAGGTCAAGGCTTAGAAGGGAAAGAATTGTGCTCTATGACTGCAAAGGCAAAGAAAAGAATGGAGAAATATGCATGTGTGTGCATCTTTTTCAAGAAATTAAACCAGAAAGGATTGACTTGGTTTAAATATTTTTTTTCTCATTGTCAGTAGTTACTTAGTAGTAATTTTTTGTTAACTTTTTCCTTCACATAGAACAGATGAAAGTAGAAAAAGTGGGTATGTTCTAAGCTCCCCAGGGGTAAAAGAACTTTCTAAATCTGGATTTTCTATGAACGGCCTCAAAGTATGAGTTGTGTGTAGCAACCTTTTCTGGAATTGTGTCCACTTTGATTAATGTTCCTAGCATAAATAGCAAAGCCTGGCACATAGAATGTGATCAGTAGAATATTTGTTAAATGATGGAAAAGCATTATTAATTATCACTTCAGAGACCCACCTTGGGGATAAGTTTGAGATGGGACTAGTATAGACATACCCGGAAGCTTAAGCATTGAAAATAATATAAAATATAAAAGTTATAATACAAAAAGAATTTAAGTAAAGGAACAGGGGAAACCAGCTTTTTAAAAAAGTGATGTAACACATTATCTGTGAAATTGAATATAATTGTAAATAATACATCATAGAATAGGAGCACAAAATACTACTTATTTAAAATTAACCATTTCTCTTTAAACATGAAAGGACAATAAAATGCCAGATGACATAATTGATGGTTAAATAAATGGTGTTTGAAAATCAGTAGACAAACACAATTTGAGCAGCAGTTCTTTTGGCAATTTTACCTCATCTGATGTGACAGGGCTGAGGACTAGTAGCAGTGTGAGAGTATATTCTTCTTCATGACTTCCTGCTTAGTGAAGGAAGTCAGTTTTTTATTTTTTATTTATTTATTTTTATTATTTCATAGTGGCTACATCATTTTTTTTTCCGACCAACAGTCACTAGGCTTCTAATTTTTCCACAACAATGACAGATTTTTTTTTTTAATAGCAGCCATTCTAATGCATTTGTAGCAATGTTGTGATTTTGCTTTGGGTTTATGTAAAAAATAATTTTGATCATCTTTCCAACTGCATGTTTACTATCTGTATATCCTCTTTGGAGAAATGTCAGCTAAATCCTTTGTTCATTTTTTAATCAAGAGTTTTTATTTTTTCTTGTTGGTTTCGGGAATTGGTTATACAATATGTTTTCAATATTGCTATCAAATATTCAATTTGCAAATATTTTCTTTCATTTTATGAAAATTTTTATTAATATTAATAATTGACAATAGTTATACTTATTTTGGGGTATAGTGTGAGGCTGCAGTGTCTGTACACTTTGTATAATGATCAAATCAGGGCAATTACCACGTGTATCACTTTAAACATTTGTCATTGTTTTGTGTTGATAACACTCTAAATCTTTACTTCTAGCTAGCTTGAAATAGTCACATTCATTACTTCTACATTACCACTAGCATAGTCACTACATTACTTCTAGCTATAGTCATTGTACTGTGTAACACAACACCAGAATATATTCTTCCTGCTAACTGTAACTTTATACCTACTGACTAACCTCTCCTAATTCTTCCTCCTCCCCCTACTCCAGCCTCCCCAGGGTTTAGTACTTTTTATGTTAAAAGTTATTTTCACTTTTAAGTGCCTTTAATAAAACCCAAGAATCACATCCTAGGTTCTCTTCCAGTGAATTTATTTAAAGAGAGTGTGTATTTTAATTTATTTTCTTCTTATGCATTTTCAGTGTGTTAGCACTTAATACTATTTTGAGTCCAAAGATTGTAAAGGCTGCATATATTGTTTAATAAAATACATAAGTATTTCATTTGTATGATCTTAAGATATTCTCCGAAAGTTATTAAATGAGGTTTTCTTATTATAATGGGTTGCCAAAATTCATCTGATGTATTTTTTAAATAATGATCGTGTATTCATAAATGACAGTGGTAACAATGAAAATATAATAAAATACAGAAACTCAAATAAAGAAGATTCTTATAAAAGTATGCATAAAATAAAATTAACATTAGTATGCAATGAAGTCTTTAAAAATTCATGATAATGATTGTACAGAGTTAGAGAATTAATAAATAAAAGAAAGAAAGAAAATCAGAGTATTTTTCTCTGTATTATACTGATTTGCTCATTCAAAGAAGATTTTATTTAAAGGGTCACATTTATAATTTTACTATATGATTTGTAAATATAAATGATATATGAAATAGCATTATAAGTATAAAATATGACTTCATGACAATTAAAATTTAAATGAGGGTATTAAAAAGCAGCCATAAAATAGAGACTGACAAATGTCTCATAGGGAAATTCTTTTATCTTCCTATAATACTCCCACCCCCCCACACACACCCCCTAGCTGGCATAGACACACCCAACTAAATTGACATTCAATTAAATTTTGAGAACTGTATCAGTATTGAGAGGGTTATAGAATTGACAAAATCATTTTTGGAATCCCAATTTGTAACCTTATTAGAAAGTTATTAATACTTTCAAATTAAATTTTTTGAACCCCAAAATTCAATTCAATTCAACAGCACGCTAAGGGCATCATTCACTGTGATCAAGTGAGATTTATCCCAGGAATGCAAGGATGGTTAAATATGCACAAATCTCTAATGTGTGCATTAACAGAATGAGAAACAAACTCCATATGATCATCTCAATTGATTTTGAAAAAACGCTTGACAAAGTGAATATACTTTTGAGATAGAAACTTTCAAGAAATTTGGCATATACCTCAACACAATAAAGGCAATGTGTGACAAGCCTACAGCTAATATCATGATCAATGGTCAAAGTTGAAAGCTTGTCCTCTAAGGTCAGGGAAAAGACTATCCACTTTAATTCAACATGGTACTGGAAATCCTAGCCAGAGCAATTGTGCAAGCTACCAGGATTAAGTCAGTGGACTTCTCCTATTCTGTGTCCATCAGTGGAGTGAGGGTCCCAATCCAATGCCAGACTTCATTTTCAATGTTTTGGAAATTGGATAGGCCTATGGCACATTTGTACTATTTTCAAATGAATGTGTTAAGGGCCTCAGGAGATGGAATAGTTAAATTTGCTGCTCTGATTGCCAGATTCTTGATGTTCTGGCTATCTCCATATCTGAGCTAGAAGGTGGCATTTCTCTTCCTCTCTCACCCCAGATCTCCATCAGTGTTGAGGTTTTCCTATATTAAAGGGCTTAGAAAGCTTCTTACATGGAAATCCAGGATACATTTAAGGAGCACCATTCTCTGCTGTATCGGTTCCACTTCTTAATGATTTAAAAGCTCAAATTCAGGCAATTAGTGTCTTGACTAATCCCTGCCCTGTCTGGGTCAAACCCTCAGAGCTTTGAGATGGCTTCCTTCATGGATCAGAAGTAAGTATATGCTAGGACGACCTATGATCAGACTGGGAATATAGGAATGAGGAATGAGGAAAATAGACAAAAATCCTCTCCCAGGTGGATGCTTCCATGCACTCCAGCATAGGAACTCAGGCAAAAATGGACCACTAGATAGTGATGAGTACTAAGGAGCGCTCCTTCTCTTTAGGAGACAGAGTTAGTCCAGTGGCAGAAGGAAGATGTTTGGGATTTTTATGAGATACCCAGGGAAGAGCATTGAGAAGGTATCATCTTAGTTAAGACCTAGAAAAAAAGAGGGAGCAATGATTCTGATGCCAGAGATTGACTCGCATGCTCACATGGCAGCAAGCAGGCTAGTGTCATGCACTAGGGGGATATTATAAAGCAAGACAGGCATGGAGTGAAGAGTCAGAGGCCATGGGGGACCTCAAGGCTTTCCTAAGAACTGGAGCTTTTGCTTGGGATATGAGAGGACACATATTTTTAACAGAATAATGACATGATGTCCTTCTGGTTTAAACAGAATCTCCTTTATTGCTGTGTCAAAAATAGAGGACAAGAGGAAAGGACAAATGTTGGGACATAAGCTTCATGGTTCTGGTGGAGATGGTGCAACATTGGACCCTAATGGTAGCATTAGAGGTGATATAAATGATCATTATCTTGATTCCTTGAAGGCAAGGTCAACATGATTTGATGAAGAATGAGAATCAAGAAGCGAGTGAGAGCATTTGATTGAATTTTAGTGCCTAAGTAATGTTTACTGTTTTCTCCAAAGTAGAACAGAGTTTCTTGCAACTACAACTGTTGCCCTTTTGCTTTCACTTCAAATAATAAAAGTACATCTCATAGTATATAAGATGGACATGTCCTTTGGACTCTATCCATGAACCTTACTAAAATGGACCTATAACCTATTATCTGACATTTTAATTCAGTAAAATCTCTGTAAGTTGATGACCCAAGGGACTGTAACAAACTGGCCAACATATAGAAGTGGTCAACATAAGAAACTAGGCCTACTGTACTGATATGTACATGTAATACACATCTGGTCTATGACAATTTGGTCAACTTAAGAAAGTAGGTGGTCAATGTAGGGAGGTGACCAACTATGGAGGTTCTATTGTATTTAGTCCATATATTGGTTTGGTTCTTACCCAAATGTGAGTAAGAAAGGATGAAGAGAGACAAATATTAATATATGATAGGGTAAAATGTCTCTGGTTTAGGGGCTTAAGTCTTACTCTCTGATTCAGCTTGATAATCTCCTTTGTTTCTTCACTATTATGAGCTGGAAAGGTCAGTGCACTAGAACTGTTTGAGTATAACTTGGCCTTGATAAGGTGAGCTCACTGAGAAAAATCTTACCTGCTCATTTTCCCAAATTACTAACCCAAGAAATTAAACTAGACAATACCAGGCATGGTGGCTCACACCTGTCATCCTAGTACTTTCAGAGGCCAAGGTGGGTGGATCACCTGAGCTCAGGAGTTCAAGACCAACCTGAGCAAGAGCAAGATACTATCTCTACTAAAAATTAGAAAAACTAGCCCAAAGTTGTGGTGGGGGCATGTAGTCCCAGCCAGTTGGGAGACTAAGGCAAGAAGATTGCTCAAGCCCAAGAGTTTGAGGTTGCTGTGAGCTATGATGCTATGGCACTCTACCAAAGGTAACAGAGTGAGACTCTGTCTCAAAAAAAGAAAAGAAAAAGAAATTAAAGTACTCATACTTACATATCATTGACTCTCTTCGTGGGTTTGAAGTCTATTAAAATGTACCCAGTCCACTATGGGAGAAGTGGCATTTTTTTTTAAAGGTAGGAATCATAAAATATAGACTGTCACTATTGGAGGGAACTCTGAGCTCATCTAGTACAAACTCCTGTCTAGCAGGCTTGGATAACTTGGCCAGAATCTCAGAGGACCAGGCTTTCTCACTCAGATGCTGACAACTTTCCAACACAAGTAAGAACCAGAAAACGCAAAAGGATATTCTCAGGAGCCAGAAATAAGAAGAATAACCCATTTTTTCCATCTTAAAAATAAATGTTCTACCACAATCTGGCTTCTTAAATAGGATTCTCTTATGCCATAAACTTGGGCAGTCTTATATAACGTATTACTATCATGAGACATGAGGTTTTTAAAACTAAATGAGCAACAGTTTCTATATCAATGCATGTCTCTTTGAAAAATCAGCCTTCACTAAAAACTTAACAAAATGAAGCAGTGAGTTCCAACAAAGGAGTAAAATACAAATAGATTTTATAAGTCACTAGAAGTTAATTTTACTGAATTCTACTTAAAAATAAAAACAGGGCGAGTCCTTCCTAGTCACTTTTTTCTTTTAACTATATTTAACTGAAATTCCCTGCAAGATTTTTTAAATTATATTTTTAAACTATGTAATCCAAAAGATTTTTGTGGGGGAAGTTAGCAAAAACACATTTCCTCTCATTTTTCCATGTGCTTCCTTTGGTTAAATAAATACTCTAAAAATATAAAATGCTTTATGTGTTAAGAAAACCTCCGAAAGGCAGGCATATTGTTTGTACTCAATTGCTCACCAGCAGATTTATGGGAGTGGTTGATGTGTTAATAAATCGGACCTCAACCCAGTACTACTTGGCAGACACTAATTTGATTTATAAAATGAAGCATCACAAAAGTGAATTGGTAACAAATGCTTTCAGTCAGCAACCTGGGGTTTCAATGTGGGTAATGTGAGTGACCAATTCTTGTGACCAATTTTATCTGTGAACATTCCCACAGGAAGTGACCTCAGCTGTTTTGCACGGCCAATACTTTCTTAAGTATTGTTTTGCACCACAGGAACATTCAAACCCTTATTTTTAATATGAGTATTAAGAGGGGAAAAGGAAGTTACCTGTCCAAAAATTGTATATTAATTACGAGCAGTAGTTTTCATTTAATAATACTAATAAGTCCAATTTGCACATCATGTGGAGAGTAACTGAAGGTTTTTATAGTCACAGCACCTCTGAAGATGGGGATTTTTGTGCTCTTAGGTGTAATCAAATGCAGATTTGACCCTTTATAACAAAGGTCTTTACCCAATTACATCAATAGAAATACTACATATAACATCTCTTAAGAGAACAAAGCTGTATTTATTATAATTAGCTTGGTGAATTGTACATTTATAAGGTAGCAGAAGATGTGTTTATTGAGGTACGTGGCTGTGAAAATCTTGAAATACTTGAGTTGGTGAAATACTAGAGTTCATGAAGCTCAGTCACTTTGGCTATACCATGGGCATCTTCAACTCCATTGGAAGAATTGTGTCTTTGTTACACATAAAACTGTAAAGAACAGAAAGTGCTCTTTCTCTTGGCTCATGTATTAATTCTCCCATTTCAGAAGCTTTTTTTGAGAACTTCCTAAGAACTAAAAGCTGTGACAAGTCTGGAACACAAATGTATTTAATGCACAGAAGTCCATTACAGCCTTCTATTTAATAGTAGGAGAGGGAGAGGAAGGAGGGGCGTGGCTGGGGAGAGCTGAGTGCTAGAGAGGAGAATGCTTTGTCTAACACACAGAGAAGAAAAACCAATATCCTAGAAAAATATCTTACTGCTCCTGTTTTATTTTAACAATTGATAATGAATTAATAGGGAATAGAGAAATAATTAAAATTCATTCATTTAAGGGGACATGGAGATATATATTTAAATAAGGAAACCAAAGCAACTTTTACTTTTTCATAATTAAAAATATTTAGAAATTTAAAAAATACATGTTATAATCATTTTTTCAGGATTTATATGTTTTGATTCAACTTTAAATTCTCTAAAAAGTACATAATTTTACACTAAATGTTTTGTTTGTAGAAAGAGCTAATTTAAAACTTGTTCTATAATAATAATATTCATTTTGTGCCAGCCAGTGGGCTATTCTCACAATGAACCAATATGTCGATATTATATGATTATATATCATTGTAATATTACATTATTCAAATTCTATGGATGAGGACAGTGAGGCTTAAAGGGATTATTGACTTAATTAGAGCTAAGACAAAAACACTAGTTTGCTTGGTTCCTAGGTCACTCTGGTAATTTTTACACCATAATTTTTATTTATGGTTGCAGCATAAAACACACAGCTAACACTCTATCAGGGAAAAAACTGAACCTACAGAAAATATTTACATCTTCTGGTGGCCTGGAGTTCCAGATTTTAGAGCCAGCAGGTACTTGGAGTTCACCTCACCTGCTCCGTCCCAATCATTGTGTGCATCCTCCTCCACTCAAGTTAGGAATTTGGGGGACTTTCTCTCATTTTTCCCTCTCCATTTAATCTAGTGACAATCCTACTAATTTGGCCTGCAGAATACTTCCAACCTGTTTCTTTTCTTTCATCTTCATGGTCATTGCCTTAGTCACAGACATCATCATCACCTCTGACCTCAACTACTCTAATAGCCATTTCTCTATCTTCTCAGTTCCTCTGCTGAGCAGCAGAATGGGGTCTGTGGACTAAGATCAATGGCTCACAAGCCTTATTTCAGACATGCTGAAACATCTTCAGGAGATGCCTTTGGCATTGCAGTAGAGGGAGTTTTTAAATATTTTTAAATAGTTTCAAAATATTTGGGGGGGCACGGGAGGGAGTGAAGAGTGGAGGACCTGGATTTATTGACGTTGCTTAGTAATCAACCAGTTTGAGGTGCAGCTATCCTCCCACACCCCTGGAAACATTTGAGGCAGCAGACTAAATTCGACCTTTTTTATTCAAAATACCAGTTCTTCTCTTGATATTATCTTTTATTGGAGGCACATACCTTTCCCAAAGGAGTCTTGCAAAACCATATGTAGCTCCGATTTTAATTACTATTCGCTTTGTAAAGTTTGGTTTCTAGTTTTCTTCCCTCCCCCCTTTTTATTAGAGCATCAGTATCAAAGAGTAGAGGGCTTATTCACAGGGCAAGTAATTTTTACACAATTAAATTCCAGCTCCCTCATTTCACTGGCTTCCCTTTACTTTTACTAGTGAAAGGATACAAAGGATTGTACAGTTCTGACAACTTCTCTCTGATTTGCTTGAGTTTTCCCAAGTTTCCGTCACATTCTTGGCTAAATGCTCATGCTACTTATTTTCTTTCCACTAATTCACCTTGTTCATTTTCTCCAGAGGGATGCAGTCCTTCTCTCAATTTCTCCTCTGCCTTTCCATGCACTGAGCTGTTTAAAAATGTATTTGGATCATCACTTCAAATTCTTCAAATTCTTCCATTGTCTCTCACAGTGCTTAAATTTCAAATATTTTTACCTGGACCACAGGCCTTGCAGGGTTTTCATCCTCCTTTTCTTTCTATCTTCTTTTTGCATTGCATTCCTCTCTCACACTCTGCACACAAAAGCCTCTTTTGATTCTTCAAAGCCACTGACAGCTATCCTGCTCTGCCACTCCACCTTCCACACATGCCTAACTTTGCTCCTCTTCATATGTCTCATCAATTATCATCTTACAGCACTCTTCATAGTACCCTGAAGGTAATACAACCAATAGTCATCTTTAATCATGCATGCATCTATTCAGTTTTTGAGACTTTGGACCTTTTAAGAACATAGTTCATTTCTATTTTGTTGACCACATGTGCATATATATGACAACATACACCACCATATACAGGTAGATTGTTTTGTTTTTCAATGGGTGGATCTAGTCCAGTTCCTTCCTTCATTTGACAGATAAGAAAACTGTGGTCCAGAGGGATAGGTTGACTTGCTGAAGGCCATGACTGTGGGAGCAGCACAGCCTATTCTAGCTGTCAGTATGGTGTGCTTTGCGTTACATCAGCACTGCATGTATACAGTCAGTGATTTGGGACATAACCCTGCTAATTGAAAATGACTTAGGAGACATAAACTTTGATCATATAACTCAAATCATCATTCTGCAATAATCATGGACATTGAACTCCACTGGCCATCAAAGCCGGCAGTGTAAAAAATGGCTGTTTTTCATTGACTGAAGCTGGTAAGTCTAGGATAAACAAAGAAAGAACTCTTTGCCCTGACTCATGAATCCACTCCAGCAAAGTTGGTGGAAGTGAAAGGAATACTGGTAAACCAAACTCTGACTCACTGGCCACCAAGTCTGACTCCTCCTACCAGGAAAAATTTGCTCTCAGTCTCACTGGGCCCATTTCTCATTGAGCCAAGATATCCAATGTCATACCCTGTCAGTTCGTATATTGGCTTTCTGGGATGATGGGAGTGGATGGGTTATAGCTAGGAATGTGCCTCACCCTCCACATGCAAAGGAGACAAATTCAGTGCAGCAGGAGAGTGGTGTGGAAGGGAAAAATCCTCTCCTAAGAAAAATAAAATAATTTTTTAATATCAAACTATAGGATGCACTTAATCTCATTTGGTGTTTGTCAGAAGTCCGTTTCTTCACAAAGGAGTGAACAACAACAACAAAAAAGAAAGAAATCAGCTCAGTGCCAGTAGCTCAGTGGTTAGGGCACTGGCCACATGTAACAGGGCTAGTGGGTTCAAACCCAGCTGGGGCCAACTATAACAAAAAATAACCCGGTGTTGTGGTGGGCACCTATAGTCACAGCTACTCGGGAGGCTGAGACAAGAAAATTGCTTAAGCCCAAGAGTTGAAGTTGCTGTGAGCTGTGATGCCACAGCTCTCTACTGAGGGGCAACCTAGTGAGACTCTTGTCTCCAAAAAATAAAAAGAAAGAAAGAAAAGAAAAAAATCATAGAGAATAACAGAGGCACTGGACTTAGCCATTCTAATGATAATACCACACTAGGCATAATCCTCCAAACAAGGAAAATATTCCTCATAAAGGAATCCAGTTTATGATTTTGAAGGCCAACATGGTGGAATGGTAACAATATTTGGAGGAGATAGTACACCAGTGTAAAATCAGTACCATTGCTCACCTTACTCACCTGGGCATCTCATGTTCTTCCTGCTTTCACTCACAATGGTTTGGACAGGGTGAGGGTCTAACCTGATGTTCCGATGGTCCAGAGGTCATGTGGCTACAGCTCTAGGACTCAGTATATCGTGATGGCAAGCAGCCAAGATGGATGTTATACCAGTTGCAAACAGTGTACCTCTATTGTTCTTTAGCTGTTGCTGAAGACACTCAGGTTAATCAAATCAGGCAAACACCCTTTCTCTAAACCAAAAACATATGTGGTTGGCAAATCCTTTTTAGCCGCAATACTATCTGCTTATATGCTGGAAATGGCCATTAAGAAACTGAACATATTCTGGGCATGCACCTGCTCTGAACAGGCCATGTAATGAGGGTTAATTGTGGGGTTAATAGAATGATAAACTTTGCTATCCTCAGCAGCTGCAGGCAATAGGGCAGCAAAATCACTCACATGTGTAACTAATTTAGGGGCTGCCTCAACCTAGGCACCTTTAAGAGCTAGTAATGCAGAGCACATAATTGCATGCATGGTATAAATAGGCTTTTAATTATAGCTTACAAAAGCACTTCTTCCTGCTACATGATGGAGAACATTCATGGTCAGCCAGTATGTGATTTCTGAGGAATTAAAACCAGATTAGGAAGACCTATTGCAGTAAGTAGACTCTGTTTACAATAAAGCCTAATGAGGGTTAATTTGACCATGTTGGTCACCTAATGCTACTGAGTGTTAAACACATTGCACACATGTGCGTGTGTGTGTGTGTGTGTGTGAGAAAGAAAGTGTGGCCCATAGATAAGAGGAGTTTAGGACAGCTCTAGAAAAATCCCACCTGGAATATACAGGGTGTTCATAAAGTTCATGTGCAATTTTAAAATAGTTTAGCATTTTAACTAATTAAAATAGTTTAATATTTAAAGATTGCACATAAAGTTTATGAACACCCTGTATATTGCTGTTTTATTTTGAAAGATGACACCACTCATAGAGATCACCGACTCTGATCATCTGTACTGACCCATGCAAGAATGGTTTTCACTACACTTCATGAAAGGAAAACGGGCAATAAGGGCTTGATGAAGACTTTTTTGTATGATAAAAACCAAGAAATAAAAAAATAGGTAGGAGAAACAGCTTTCTTTGGCATTTTCCTGGCTTCTAGCCATCAGCAAGGGAATGATGCTGGGATGGGAAGGATGGTGGTAAAGGAGCTCTGCTAATTAGTGCACGCTATGTTCATTTACCTCCCACAATGACACAAGCAGAAGGAACCAGATGAAGTAGATGATTGATGTTTTTGAGCTGTTATTGAACATTTGGTACAAAAAGTGAGCAGTAGCATGTGTTCCATCAGAGAGAAACACTATGCTATGGTCCTACGAGCCGTAGACTCAATCAGGAAATATGAATTCCAGTTCAAGCTGGGCCCGGCCTACTAGGCAAATTTGGCAAACCACTTAAACTCTTCGGGTTCCCGTGTAGCTATCTATAATATAATATACACGTGTAGCTATCTATAATATAATATACAAAATAACTCTTTAGATTGATTGTCTGACCAAGAAAATCTCTACCAGATCTTTAAGAAGAACATGAGTCGTTTGCTTCGTTACAGATTGTAAAATTTAAAAGGAATAAAACCTTTTCACTCAAACTCCCACTATGCAAAAAAATATCTTTTTTCCTTGTGATTTATGGGTTAATTGTATTAAATAAAATCAGCCATTTTATAATATGCAATATTGTAAAAGCAATTACCCTGAATTAACTTGTCCAAGTTTGCAAAAGCTAACGCGTATCTCTTTCAGCCACGTTCAATAAACAGGTTAACGCATGACTGTTCCTCATTGATTTGATTTCTATCTCAATTGTGCATTCATTCTTTGTGTTTCTGGTTGTTTTACATCTTATGATAGATTCCGGATATCTCAGATTTTTTTTGACCTTCAATGTTCAGATTCATTTATAGCACTTTTCTCACACAAAAATTCATTTGTCTATTGACTTATCCACTAATTGGTCAATATATTTTTTTTTCTTCTTGCTCATCAAATTCTAGGCGCTATTCTGGGAGCTTTTGTTCTTTGTTAAAGAACATAACAAAATTTACATTTTGTTAAGCTTACATTCTGATGGATGAGGGGTTAAAGAGAGGGTTTGTAGATAATACGTATAATTGTGATAAGTAAATATAAATGCACGTGTTTTATATGTGTGGGTGGATGTATCTATACGTGCATGTATGCTTGTAAATATAGAGATCATCCCCAGATTACCATTTTTTATCTTTGTGATGGGTTTGTTGGGGTATTAAATGCATTTTAGACTTTTAATATTTTCAACTTGCCATAGGTTTATTAGTATGTAACCCCATTGTAAGTCAAGAAGCATCTACATATATGTACAACTGCAGCTTTTTGGTTATATTAGGCCTCGGTGAAATTTTATACAGTGTACTATTTTTGACCAAAAAAAAAATTATTTTACCCTATCATGAAATAAGTCAACATCCAGTATGTGCCTAATTAAGAGGATTTCCAGGACCTTCAAAGATAGTATTCTATTCTTTGGGAATATTTTAATCTTGGAATGATTACTACAAATTCCAGGTGTGACCATAACCAATTCTCCCTTCTCTCCATCTCCTGGGGCACATCCAATCTTTGATGCAATCTAAGTTCTATGTTTTGCATTAACTGTTTGACAGTCACTTTAATCATAAAGTCTATTTGCCCTTCTAAGCTCCTGTATCATCCAATGTGTGAGCTTCTTTATTCCCTTCTGACTTCCCTGCAGCCTCGGTTTGACTTATGACTATGCCCCTGAGTATGCTCGTGCCTTGCAGAGGCCAGTCTCCTCCTCGGTCTCCTCATTTGTCAGGAAGCAGAGCACCTGACATGGGTGCAACACTGTAGGCCTGTTGTCAGCCAAGGGGTCAGTCCACCTGTCACCCATGCCAGTCAATGGAGAAGTGGATGAAAGATCAACAGTTTTACTTATAAAAAAGTCAGCAATTTTGGAGAACAGAGAGGATATTTCCTCAAAGAGCTATTCTTTCTTCTTGTTTCTCCTTGTTATTTTTATCCCTTCACAGCAATAGCATATATCACAAATGTTATTAATTAGTACAGTATGTATTAAAAAGATTTCTCCTCCCTTTATAGATTACTAAGTCAAAATATCTCTTGTTTTTGACGTGGCTTATTTTTAAGGCATTTTAGTTAGACTAAATTTATAGTTAGTTAATGCTTAGAGTACAAAGAATCCCCTGGGTCCTTGACCAGTGCCATGGAGTCCAGTTCCCCCAACATTTCTGTGACAGTAGGCTTGGAAGTGAATCAACAATCTCCAGACGTCAGCATGTGTGCTCATCCAGCCTGGTTAGGCCTGACCAGCAGTGCCCTGCCTGAAATGGTCATTTAGGTGAATAGTTACTGTTATCAGACCTATAATTCTCAGCCTTACAGAGATGTTATTTATGTTTCCACATAATTAAAAAACTATACATGTTAAAATTTGCTTAATAAATAGTATTTTGTGAATATGTGCATATACAGTAATTGTTTTTACTCCTTTTGTATTTTTAGGAATCTTGTCTTATTTTCTCATGTTTACTGTAACATATTATATAATTGAATGCAAGGACATATACTCTCTAATAAACATTTGTCAGATAACTTAAAATGAATAAAAGAGAGACTATTTTGAAGTAATAAAATGTGTTCTTTTGTGTGCTTAGAAAATTTTGAAAGACTCAGCCGAATTAGAAATACATGTTCTATGTTGAAAAGCTAAAGCAAAGCAAAAAATGAGTACAAGTAAAAATATTCTTAGAAATTAATCTCTTTAGGCTTTTTCCATGAATAGTAGGTAAACTCACATTTTTTTTACTGATTAGTCAAACTATATAACAATAAAGAAATTATAGGTAATTAAAATCTCTATTTGGTCAAACTAAAAAGAAAATCAAAGTTGGAAGCTAAACATTATTTTCACAAAATGGCTTGGAATAAATTGTACTTGTAAAATGAATTTTCCTTCCTAAAATTAAAAAAAAAAAAGTAATTCTAACAACTTTTCTTTTCTACTATCTCAAGCATTTTCACTGAACTTCAAAGAAAACCAAACTTAAAATAACTCGAATCCAGCTGCATTTTCATCAGTCACGCTGCTCTGTTACCTTCACCATCATTCATCATCTAAGTCAAACAGTTTGTAGAGAGAGAACATAAATTCTAACCCTGAGCCAGGAATGCTATCAATGAGTTTGGACGTTTACATTCTGTTAGTGTGAGGTCACTATTTGCTGTCATTGGTGATCAATAACTCAGCCAGTATCTTTAGCCCAAGGCTATTTCCTGGGTTTAGCAAGTTTCCCAGTTTGAAGAAGTTTACTTACAGATCTCAGAAAATGATTTTCTATTGAAATTCACCAAGTCACATTTTAGTGATTTAAAATAGCAAACAATTTTTAAAAGCAGGTGTAATCTTGATTTCCCTCAAAAGAGTTGGTATTTTAGAAACAGTGATTGATGAAACAGAGGAGAAAGGATTATTATGTCTATAAATAAACCAAGACTTAAAGCCATTTAGTGAGAATATTCACATCACCCAGTTTAATCACTTATGACAATAGTTCTTGTCTCTGGGCAAACTGACAATGTTTTCCAATGTTTAGGAAGGTATTGTTTTCTTCTCTATATTAATACACAAAGAACTGGCAGGTACTATGGTTAATATTTTACTGAATTGTGGAAAAGTAGTTTTTCTCAGTCCTGGTGGTACTGACATTTTAACCCACTTATCTCTGATGTATTCAAGTTCCTGACAGTGCCAAAAAAGGATGCATTTTGCCTGAAGGATCTGTAGTTAAGGCAATTTGACATATGCTTTTCTTCTCTCTGAAGGGGGTGGTCCAGCTGTGCATCTGCCATTTCATGGTGCATACACCATAAAGATTACTTCCTAGGTGGTTGAGTTTTGCACCACCACTGTATTTTGAAAATTTATAGACTAAGTACAATGACATTTCACATTAAATTTCAAATTTTATGAAAAAATAAATACTTCAACCTAAACTTATAATCAAAGATTATCCAAAGGATAAGTTAGGGGAAAAGGTCCTCCTGATGATACAGGATAGGTAAATATAATAGATGCTTATTAGACGTTAATCTCTTTGTTAATGTATTTTTCATATTGATTGGATTTCTCTTTTAAGCTTCTCACTGTAAGGATGAATACTCCCAGGAAATGTTCTTGCCATTTTATATCAGCTAACATGACAAGAAAATGAATAATTACATAGTTTCCATTAATTTCTGAATTCATAATGCATACTATTAAACCTGATATCCCTCATTTAAAAGGTAAGAAACTCCTGGTCTTTATCTCTCCTGTGTGGTCACCAGAGTAGTATCCAAGGAGGGTCAGCTCCTGCATGTGAATTTTTTTGAAGAGTGTTGTGCTTTGTTTTCAAATTGGCATCAAAGATTTTTAATTGACATATAGTGCCAACTGTTGTATGATACTATGTAGTGTGATTTTTTGCTATGCACAGGCTTAGAGTTACAACATATACTTCTCCAACTCCAAACAGCTGTCTGGAAATATATGCTGTAGGTTATAAATGACAAGACATAGCATTTGAAGGAGCCAGGATAAGTCCAACACCTATGCTGGGAAAACAACTCACAGAACACATGTTACTTACAAGAGAGTTGGACATCATCTATTTTATGGATAAAAGGACTAGTCAACAACAATCTCAGACTCCAAGTTTTCTTTAGGAGGTGTTTAGAAATCCTCTAAAATAATATTTTTCTACCCGAGACACAGAAAGAATGGAAAATATGGAGATTTCAAAGTATATTGTTCTTGCATCAGCTTTTTTATTTGATTTATAATGAAGAGAATGGTAATTTTAATGTCTTGACTTTATTCATGATCCTCCAGACCCTCAAGGAATACCACATGGTTGATTTTTTGTTTTGAATTGTGGTACTAAAATAAGACGACTGCATTTTAAAGCATATGGAGGGTGAAAATATATATCTATATACACTTTTTAAGAAAAGAAAATACTGTATTGAAGTTGTAATACTCAATACATACTGATAACATTTGTTATCTTGTATCTTTTGTAATTGCAGAAGTCAAAAATGACTTGAGTATTACAATTTTAATACCGTTTTTCCTTTCTTAAAATATTTTTGGCACCCTCTGTACATATTCAAGTGAATGTTGCAGTTCTATGTATCTACCTGATCCTACTGACTAATTTCAATAATGCACCTTTATCAAATCATTATTGTTATTTTAAAAGCCATATAATTATATGATAATAACATTGAAAATTCACATTGCTTTAAGATATCAATAAGAGACTACTTACACTTTATTTCTGTGTGTTATAAAAATAAAATCATTTCCAAAAGAATAAAAAAATCACAAAAAATGAGAATATCTCTTGAAGACAATTTCAAATAAAAAAAATTATTTTTGGAAGTGTATAAGTAGGAGCAACATCATTATACAGTTGATCCCTGAACAACACAGATTTGGACTGCCTGAGTCCTCTTATTTGCAAATTTCTTCCATCCAAGACAACAAAGCCAACCCTTCCCCTTTTCCTCCTACTCTTTAGCCTCCTCAACATGAAGATGATGAAGATGAAAATTTTTAAGGTGATCCACTTCCACTCAATGAATAGTAAATATATTTTCTCTTCTTTATGATTTTCTTAATAACATTTTCTTTTCTGTAGCTTACTTTATTGTAATAATACAGTATGTATATGTGTATGTATAACATGCACAAATATGCATCCATCAACTGTAATGTGATCAGTAAGGCAATAGTAAGCTAATAATAATTAAGTTTGGGGGGAGTCAAAAATTATATCCAAGTTTTCAAGTCTGTGGGAGTTGATTCTCCCAATCCCTCAATCTCTGCATTGTTCAAGGGTCAACCATCATTGCATAACCTCTTTAGGTAGTTAAAGAGGGAAAACCGAGAGGGCTTTAGTTAGGGAAGGAAGCAGCTCTCCAAGTGCCCATCGATCCATGAATGGATCAACAAACTGTAGTATATGTACACTGTGGAATACTACGCAGCCATTAAGAAGGATGGCTTTTTTGTCCTTCAGGTTCACATGGATGGAGCTGGAGAATGTTCTTCTGAGCAAAGTATGGCAAGAATGGAGG
>CAUYQV010176858.1:0-19444 GCA_963574575.1 Galagoides demidoff | reverse complement strand
GCTTTTTCTGCATCAATTGAGAGGATCATATGGTCTTTGTTTTTTAATTTGTTTATGTGGTGGATTACGTTTATAGATTTGTGTATGTTGAACCAGCCTTGAGACCCTGGGATAAAACCCACTTGGTCATGGTGTATAATTTGCTTGATGTGTTGCTGGATTCTGTTTGTTAGGATCTTGCTGAATATTTTTGCATCAATATTCATTAGAGATATTGGGCTATAATTTTCTTTTCTTGTTGGATCTTTACCTGGTTTGGGGATCAAGGTGATGTTTGCTTCATAGAATGTGTTGGGTAATTGAATTCTGTCTTTTTAGCTGATTATATTCCCAAGGCCAGATCCTCTAGACAAGATATCAGCCCAGGGCCTCCTGCATAGAATTATAATCTCCTAAAGCAGATGGGGCCTGGGGAGGACACTCTCCTCCAGTTCTAGGCTGATAGAGCTACTTTCTGGCTATGTGACAGGGTGGAGTGGGGGAGTCGCTGCCTTTCCTGATCCTTAGGTTTGTTGTCTATGAAATGATGATACAAGAATGGGGGGCAGAGTGCATAGGACATGGATGAGATTTAAACAGGGCCTCCTGCAGGACTCCCAGGCACCATACCTGAGCAGTTTGCAGAACCCCAGCTGATCGAGCCGTACCAGATGCTGGGTCTGGGGCAGGCTCAGAGTTGGAGAGCTTTAGCTGCAATGATTCATCATGTAAGGTGGAGTGGAGAGGGTCACTCCTGCCAGCAGCAAACAGGCACAGGGCAGTGCAGTGGAGGGTAGAGAGAGTAGATGGAAACCTCCTTGTGGGACCCCAAACAAGGTATCACAAAGGAGGCAGCTCTTAAGTGGGACCTTGAAATATGTGCAAAACCTCAATGTGTTCTGCCTCCCTAACTGTGCTCAACCCCTGAGGACTGCCAGGTCTTTTCCAGGACTAGGGCACTGGGCACATGTGTCCATCAGGAGCCAGCCAGTAATGAATGAGCAAACAGGCGAAGACACAGGGAGATGGGAATTCCAGGCAGGGCCAGCTTAAGCATGAGGCTGCTTGGACAATGAGTTGTAGGGCGTGACTGAAGTGTGAGCTGCAGGGTGGGGTTGATCAAGCTGCCAGATGGGAGGGTTTCAGTATGAGCAGCTGCTGGTTGGACCCCGGATATCCCCCAAGGGAGGATAGAAGACACTGACACAAGCGTCTGTGTCTCTCCCTTGCTTTCTGTCCTAGACACCCTTCCCATAGTCTCTGTGTCATTCTCAGGAGACTCATCGAGCACCGTGGTCCAGTTGCAGAGTTAGCTTTTAGACCTTTTAAAGTGTTTAGTGCCTTTTAGAGGTAATATTCAGTGACAGGAGAGCTGCATCAAGGGGACCCTCCTGCTGGTGGAAGAACAAATGAGTGAAAACTTTCTAGAATGATGTTGGATCCCTGTGTCAAGAGTCTTGAAAGAGTTTATATTCATCGACCTATAACTACTCTTCTCTTTATCTATGCTCTCAGGAAGGAATTGCAGATGTCCACAAATGTTTATGCCAAGAATGTTCATCACGGAGTTGTCGATACTGGCACAGCATTCAGTGACATGGGGACGATGGACCTTATTGTGATGCCCCCACCTGCAAAGTGAATGTAGCTATTTAAGTATGCTTTTGAAAACCGTTTAATAAAAGGAGAAGCAGGGTGGCACCTGTGGCTCAAAGGAGTAAGGTGCCGGCCCCTTATGCCAGAGGTGGCGTGTTCAAAGCCAGCCCTGGCCAAAAACTGCAATAAAATAAAATAAAAGGAGAAGCAGTCACCTTGTAACGTAAGTCAAATAAATAGAATATTCAACTATAACGTAAGCATTGTTGACAAAAATAAGCACACATGATATATATGCCCTGCCGCTCACTTGCCCTGGGTTCTCAAATCCTCTCTTTACCCTTTCCCAGTCTGTTTTACAACTTGGAAAGAGGGCACTTTCCAGGCTCCTTTCTGACCAGCTTCCTGCTGGGTTTAGGTGATGGGAGAGCCCTGTGTGAGAGGAGGGCGGAGGCCGGGGTAGATCTGCACTCGTCTCTCTTCTGTGACCCCAGCTCTGGCCAGAGCACCCCCCTCCTCCCTCTGATTTCAGCCTTGGGGGTGGTAAGACCTCCCTGCTCTGTGCCCCCATGTCCTTGAGTGGATTTTTGTTCTTCCATCACCTATGTAGTCAATTCCCTGAATTAATCACCTCTGCTTTAAATACTTAGAATGGTTTCTGTTTTGAAAGTAGGTTCCTTTGTTTTAGTTTTTATTTTGAAATAATTATAGATTTATAAGAAGTTCCAAAGATAGTTCACAGAGGTCCCAGCAACCCTTCACCCTATTTGTCCCAATGACTATACACATATCTCTATGATATACAATAGCGACATGAGGAAAGTGATGTAGGGACAATTCCTGTCTACAGTTCCGTGACATTTTACCATATGCCCAGATTCCTGTAACCACCACCACAAAGACTTCCCTGTGTCCCCCCTTTGCTGTCACACCCACCCTTGTCCCCAACCCTGGTGCCTACAAGTCTGTGCTTCATCTCTGTGGGTTTGCCATTTTTGAGGTTATACAAATGGAATCACACGGTATGTGGTGTTTGGAGGTTGGCTTTTCCTTTCAGCGTAATGCCCTGGCAATCCACCCACCTCGGGGCATCCCATAGTTGGGTCCTCTGTGTTGCTGAGTCATAGCCACAGTGTGAACGCCATGCTCTGGATACACCATGATCTGATGAACAGTTCACCTGGCACATTTGGTCACTGCCAGTTTTTGGCTATTACAGATAAAGCCTCTAGGAACAATTCCATACAGGTATGTGTGGACCTAAGTCTGCATTTCTGTGGAAAGACTGTCCATGAATCAATAGCTAGGTGACATGTGTACATTTATTTTTTGTAAGAAACCACTAAACTGTTTTCCATAGTGGCTACATCATTTTGCATTTCCTGAAAAGATTCTGACCAATGCACAAATCTAGAAGAAAGCCACAAAAATGATCATTATTTTTGGTTGGCATAATTAAATGTAATTTTTATTCCTTGTGTATATACGCCTGTATCTTCCAAATGTTATGAAATAAACATATCTTGTGATTAGAAAGATATTAAGTTCTGTAAAAATTATTTGGTAAAATGAGAAAGTTCTCATGAATTCATGTATGTATGTATGTATGTATTTTGAGACAGAGTCTCACTCTGTTGCCCAGGCTAGAGTGCCACGGCATCAGCCTAGCTAACAGCAACCTCAAACTCCTGAGTTCAAGCAATCCTCCTGCCTCAGACACCCGAGTAGCTGGGACTACAGGTACCCGGCTAGTTTTTCTATCTGTACTAGAGAGGAGCTCTCCTATTCTTTTGCAGCTTGTTTTTGTTAGTAGCAGTGCAAAACAGTAGGAGTTATTTTTCCCAACTAGAGAGAGGCAGAGATAGAAAATGAGAGATAGATGACAGTGATGGTTGACCGAGTTAGAGAATGAGGGAGTGAGCCGGGTCCCCTCCTGGTATCAGAATGCCGTCCCTCCCTACATCCTGCCCCTACTCACCCAGCCCATTGAGGAGGGCTGGGCACTGTCTGAGAGAGCAGCTATGTCAGTGAGCTGGGTGACATCATCACTCAGGCATTTCCCAAGTGTGCAGGGACAGGGCTGGGGGCACGTGGCCAAGACTGCAGGCATAGGGATGGGGCAATGCAGGACCTAGGGAAGCCACAGATGGGAGGCCATAACTGTTCACTGAGCACTGCCTGGGCAGCGCATGTGGACCACCCCACTGGTCACACCTACTTCCCTTAGTGAAGCCAGTGTCATGTCTCACTCCACAGCTGAAGAACGGTGGCTTAGGCCATCAGATCTTCAGTTCTAGGCTCATGGTTGGAGAGTGGCAGGGCTGTGACAGGCTCGTGCCCAGGCTCTGTGTGCAGCAGCTGTTGGCTAAGCTAGGCTGGAAGACATACGTCTTCATCTATTTTGTAAATATGCAGCAGTGCTCAATAAATGTCCCTGGACCTCAGGGCCCAAGGGCGGAGCTCATGTTCCAGTGTCTAGTCCCCAGAGAGAACCCCTGAGTGGTGACTAAAGGTCTATGGTTGGTGGGGATGGTCCTGGGGCAAAGCAGCGCAATCTCTGTGATGGGGCAAGTTTTGCGCCCTCTCTGAGCCATGACAGAGGTGGCTGCTCCCTGAAGCCCTGCAACACTCTGTTTTGCTGAGTTGTGGTGATAAACAGAAAAGCAAATTTTCTTGCCCTGGTCTCATCAGCAGCCTGGGCCTTCCTGGAGCCATAAGTTAGAAGTTAGCTCCCAGCCCTCAGCATCCCAGGCACCACCTGAGCCCAGCAAGAGACAGCCTGCTTCCTCCTCCCCCTTCTTTCCAGAGAGAATCCAGGCCCACAAGTCTGGTAAGAACTCTAACCCTGGCCCTGGGAATGGGCCTTGGGAACCAGAACTGTCTGCCTGGGCAAGACCATGACAGACGTGAAGATGCTAACATACTCCTAGACAGAGCAATAGACACACACATGTGCACACATCACACAGGCACATAGAAATGTACTCACACATGCTCACGCCACACAGCCATGCACACATGTACTCATACACACACATAGCCACGCACATGTGTATTCACACATGCACACACCACACAGCCATGCGCACACGTACTCATACATGCATACACCACACAGCCATGCAGACATGTACTCACACGTGCACACACAGGAATGCACATACCCAAAGCAATACACATGTACATGCCTCTTCATCTGTACATATGTACGTTTGTACTCACACGTGCATACAGTACCACACAGCCATGCAGACATGTACTCATACATGTACATGTCTCATACATGTCCACATGTCTGTGTGATGTGTGCATGTGTAAGTACATAGACACACACACAATCCAACACACAAGTGTGTGCAATATACACACAGTGCACACACCCCACACAGGCATATACATACTTACTCACATGTACCCACATGCCTACACAAGTGGACATGCACACACCACACATGAGCAAACCACACACGAGCAAACCACACACGTAGGCACACATACACATTTGTACATGCTTGCAAACACCAAGACAAAGCAATACATACTCACAAAACACAGGCATATAACACAACCCACAACGTGTGCAATACACATACTCACACACATGCTGTACATACACAAATGAACACAGCGCACATACTGCTTTAAAAAAGGTATTATCATTATTTCACATGTAAAATATATTGGCTGGGTGCAATGGCTCATGCCTATAACCTTAGCACTTTTGGAAGCTGAAATGGAAGGGTCACTTGAGGCCAGGAGTTTGAGGCCAGCCCAGGAACATATCCAGACCTCATCTCTATAAAAAATTTAAAAAAAATTAGCCAGGCATGGTGGCAGGTACCTGTAGTCCCAGCTACTCAGGAGGTTAAGGCAGGAGGATCACTTGAGCCCAGGAGTTTGAGGCTGCAATGAGCTATGATGACACTACTGGACTCCAGCCTAGGTGACAGAGTGAGACCTTATCTCCAAAAAATAAATAAATAAAATAACTGTAAGTTATACCTTCCATACCTGTTTGTATAGGGAAAAAAGGAATAAAAGAAGAACCCCACACACACACACACACCGGAATCCCACCACTACGGTTTACATTTTGGAGAAGTTTCTCTAGATTTTGTTCAAAGGATATATAGGCGTGTACCCTTTTTAATTCTGACTACACTGATATCGTGTGGCCCCTCTGGGTTTGCTTCCTGGTTTCTTCCCTGACACGTGCACTGTGGCACCTCTCACGGGTGACTGAGAGTGAGCCTTCCCGCCACCCATGCGGCACGTGGAACACATGGGACACAGCTTCCTCAAACAGCCCTGCGAGGCACTTAAGCCGTCCCAGTTTCTCCACGTTATAAACAACACCGTGGGAGGCTGAGCATCTGTGTCGGTCTTGAGGATACTTTCCCGGGGCTGCAGAGCCTAATGTGAGCAGTGTTGCTCCCACTTGCTGAGAATTTCTCTTCCCACACCACTGTGACAGGCACACAGCTGGGGCAGAGGGGTCCTGGGCGTGGGGAGTGGGGACTTGCTCCCAGAAACACGCACAGTGTCCCCACGGCCTCTGTCTCATGGTGCCCACAACTGACACACTCCTACTTCCTGGCGTGGGGACGAGGCAGGTGCATGCCAAGTGACCCCGACCCCAAACTGTGGTATAAGGGGACAAAGGAAGAGCTGAAGAGGCTATGCACGTGGGTGGCATCCTGCCAGTGGACTCTGTGGCACAGCCTGCAGCTGGAGATGCTCAGGGAGCACAGCTGAGTGCCACCAGTCTTCAAGGATCCTCCCTCTTCCGTCACATATTTTCAGTAACTTATTACTGGACACAGAAGTACCAAAGGGCTCCCAGATGAAGCCCCACTGCCCCTGTGGTACAGCAGCAGCCCAGCTCCTCCCCAGGAGTCAGGAGCTTTTACCCAAGCAGGTGGGTCGACCCTGTTCACCTGCTTGTCCAGTGGGATGTAGAGCTTGGGGGGCCAGGTAGCAGGCCCATTTTCCTGTCTCACCAGTGATTCTGTGTCTCTGTTGGAAGCATGCCTGCCTCGGGACCGGAGACAGTCACTTGCAGAGCTCAGAGAAGGCGTGGAGTTAGGATTTCGACAGTGCGGCTGAGCTTTAGTCCAGGCTGCAGTGACTGCAAAATACAGGTGCCACATGAGGTGCTCAAGAAAGCCCAGGGCAGAGTGAGCCCAGAGTTGGGGCTTGACCTGACCCAGCCTGGGTACCATGATGCCTAAACTAAATATTGACAAATGAGGAAGAATTTTCTAACCAAATGCAAGTGGCAAGGCCATCCTGGACAGCGAGCATAGCAAAAGCAAAGGGCTGGGGACTAGAGGAGACACATGTCAGTGCAGGGGCCTGGCGGGGCTGGGAGGGCGAGACTGGGTGTTGGGGAGCCACAGGAGATGAAGGAGGAGCCTGAGACCCCACCTGGGCAACACGGAGGTAGCCAGGCTGGCCACAGACCTCTGTCCCACACTGTGGGAAGGGCCCTGGGGAGGGGATGCCTGGGAGGTGAAGTCATGGACCAGAACTGCTTTGTCTACAAAGACATGATGACCCCGGTGACCCAGAGCCCGACAGGAGGGGGCTGGTGAGGTGGGGGAAGCTGCAAGGGCTGAACTTCCTTCCCCCTCCCCTTGCAGGAGGATTCCTGGGAAGGGTGCTCAGCCCTACCCCCATGTTGCCCAGCGCTTCCTTCGCTCCCTCTGAAGCCTCTGAATATCATGGCTTGATGGGCTTGTCATTGAACACATCCACACTGGGGAACTTAAAGTAAAAGGGGCATCCTCTCCTCCAGGTGCCACAGAAATGTGGGCTGGGGATGTAGCCACACATGGCATGAGATCCAAGCCCTCTTCAGGGCCCACATCTTGGACCAGAGGACCCTCTCCAGTCCCTCCTTTCACGGCCTGCTCCTGCACTACACTTGGCACAGAGTTACCTGCAAATGGTTTGAGGCCCTCTCCCTCCTAGTGTGGCCCTGTCACCCCTGTCTCCCCTGTCACCCCTATCCCCAGGAGTGAAACACACATACTGCAGGGTTTGAGAGTGGAGAGCATGCAAGACACCCTGAAACAGCTCAGAAAAAAGGGGTTAGTGTGTGTGTGAGGAGGGGGGAGAGAGAGAGACAGGGACAGACAGGGATACAAAGAGACAGACACGGAGACACAGAGAGAGACAGAGAGGGAGAGAGTGGATGTAATAGAAGGTGATTGTGGGGGAACCTGGGGAAAGGGTTTGGCATTCTTTGGTGTTCTGACAACTTGTCCATACTATATTTATCTCACAATAAAAAGTTCAAAGCGGTGGAAGGAGTGCACCTCAGAAGAGGAAGGCAGTGGGGCAGGTGCTGGGAATCCCACCCTCAGAGACAGGGGAGGGTAAGAGTGGGGACAGCTCTGTGTCTCGCCAGCCATGCAGCCATAGCACCCGGTGGGGTTTGGGCCTGGCAGAACAGGTGGGGAAGGCATAATGGGGTCAGGGGCCCTTTGGCATGAATGCCTGAGGAGGCACTCGGGAAAGGGCAGTGAGACCTGCAGGGCTGGCCAAGGGGCACCAAAGGCTCTAGTTTTCAGAATAAAGAATGAGACTATGTCCCCAGCTGAGTGAGCAGCCAGGAGAAGATTCTAGCAGCGACTTTGGAGGGAGAGCAGGAGTGAGGACACAGATGGGCAGGGCTGTCTGTGAGGCTGGTGGCTGTCGGGGTCATGTTAGGGCAAACTCAGTGTGATGTCCAGTGCTTACGGTGAGATGGGAGGAAAGGGCTGTGCAGATTCTCCAGGTCCAAGGTTACCAGATGATCATGACAGGGAGAGGGAGAAAGAAGAAAGGGCAGGAGGAGGAGGTGGAGAGGACAGCTGTACAGGAAGTTGCCTGAAGGATGGACAGTAAGATCCAAGCTGAGGGAGAGGAGAAGCCTGCTGAGGACCATTGACCAGACAGAGTGAAGGGACAGGCCTGGCATCTCCAGGAAGTGACAGGACCAGAATTGTTGCCGAGAGACAGGGGAGCAGGACAGCAATTGGACAAAATACCACACTGTGTGTGGAGGGGTGAGGGTGGGGTGCATGGTTCCAAGACCATTCAAGGGCGAAGGAAATGGTTTTTCACCCAATGATGCTGGGACCACAGGAGTTCCACATACAAATAAATGAACTTACAGCTACCTGGGACTTGGGGAAGTTCCCCAGCCTTACACCACGCACAAATATGAACTCAGAATGGATCATAGACCTAAACGTAAGGACTAAAGCTATAAAACTCTCAAAAGAAAATGTAGGATTAAATCTTTGTGACTTTGGGCTGGGGAGCCTTCTTAGATATATCAAACACACAGTGACAAAAGAAAAACCAGATAACTGGGATCCATCAAAATGAAACTTTTGTGCTTCAAAGGATACCACCAAGGATGAAATGACAACCCACAGAATGGGAGAAAATGTTGCTATTTGCATACATTCATCTTGGTCTACATGCATATTTGCATTGTTATAAAGAAAATCCTAGGAAGTAGTTTAGGAAGACAATAGGTGTAGATGGCTCATGGTTCTGCAGGCTGTGCAAGAAGCAGAGAGCCAGTGCTTGCCTCTGGGTAGGGCTTCAGGGAGCTTCCAAATAAGGCTGAAGGTGAAGGGGAGCAGGAGTACCACATGGCACAGGGGCAACAGGGAGAGGAGGAGGTGCTGGGTGCCTTTAAACAAACAGCTCTATGTGAATTTATACTAAAGTGAGAACTCACTCATGGCAGGGAAGGCATCAAGTCATTCATGAGAAATCTGCCTCATGATCCAAACATCCCTCCACCAGTCCTCACCTCAAACACTGGGGATTAAATGTCAGCATGAGATTTGGTGGGGACAAATATCCAAACCATATCAACTTGTCAAGGGGCTTTGATCCAGAATATGTAAAGAACTGTTATAGCTCAATAACAATGAGACAACCCAATTTTAAAACAGGCAAAGAATCTAAGTAGTCAGCACATGGAAAGATGCTCACCATCACTAGCCATGCCAATCAAAACCACAATGAGACACCACTGCACAGCTCCCAGGATGGATAGAACAATGGTCTATTTCAATGGAAAATAATAAGAGCTAACCAGGCTCCAGAGGTCCTCAAACTTTGTAAGCGGGGGGGGGCCAGTTCCCTGTCCCTCAGACCACTGGAGGGCCGGACTGCGGGCCCCGGGACAAGTCGGCTGCTAAGCAGGACAGGCAGCAGTAGCAAAAGCCCTGGGGGGCCGGATAAATGTCCTCGGTGGGCATGCAGCCCGCGGGCCGTAGTTTAAGGACGCCTGCATAGACAAATCAGACCCTCACGCATTGTAAAATGGCTCAGCCACTTTGGAAACTCCTCAAAACACAGAGTGAGTGCTTGACCCAGAAAGTCTTCTCGTAGATATGTACTCAAGAGAAATGAAAACATAATGTTCACATGAAAACTTGTACACAGCCATTCATAGCAGCATTATTCATATACTTAATAGCCAAAGAGTGAAAACCATCCCGGGTTCATTAGTGATGAATGGATAAACAAAATGCAGTCTGCCCATACAATGGGATGCTATTTAGCCGTAAAAAGGAAGGAAGCACTGACACCTGCTACCCTGTGGATGAACCCTGAAGATACAACGTGAAGTGAAAGCAGCCAGACACACAATAACCACAACAACCACAGGTTATGATTCCATTTATATGTGAAGTCCAGAACAGGCAGATCTAGGGAGACAGAAAGTAGCTGATAATGAGTGTAGGATTTCTTTTTGGAGTGCTGGAAATGTTTTTAAATTAATTGTAGTGCATTTATTTACATTACAAGTTGCATTTATTTGCAGATATACCCAAAACTACTGAATCATACACATAAAAGGCTGAATTATATGGTATGTGAATTTTATCTCAAAAGAACTGTTATATTTTTAAAACTCAGGAGGGGGGATTGTGTTGGAAATGTGGTCCAGGGGAGTGGAGCAGCTTCTGGTGATGCAGCTTGGGGTGTGGGAGTGAGATGGAGGAGGAAGTCCCTGGGAACAGGGTGTCAGTGAGACGAAAGTGGGTCTGACTCCCAGGGCTTGAGAGGAAGAGAAAGGGCTGGGGCAGAGGTGTGGGTGACAGAAGGGTGGAGGGTTGTGCATTTAAGAAGGAGGTCACAGTCCATGGGGTGTGAACTGAGGGCATTTTACCCCGAGGGTCCCAGGGGTGATGGTATTCAGGGCTGAGAGGTGCCATGCAGGCCTTGTCTCTTTACCTCCTGGTCAGTTATCCCCTGGCAGCAGCTGAGAGATTTGCAGTGCACAGGAAGGCAAGAGCTGCATGTGCCCATTTTAAGGAGGAGGAAACTGAGGGTCAGCATGGTGAATGGGCACTGACAAGATCATATAGTTGGACGCGGCTGAGCCTGAGCACTCAGGGCTTGGAGCTGGCTCCATGATGAAGCTGGCAGAGCTGTGATTTGCAAGCTCATGGCTTGGTGTGTGGCAGAGCCCGTCGTACCACACACTCCCTCCCAAAACCCTGGGCCTCAGCCATGTTAGGACCTTGCAGGGATGCCCAGTTCCCCCTAGATGTTCCCAACACATGCCACCCAGAGAATGCCAGTGGTCTCCCAGGATGTCAGGGCAGGGTGGGCTCCCTAGTAGGGTGGGGCCCACTTGGGGGAGCTCCTGTTTAAAGCCATGCCCGGCCCCAAAGCTCCCTATGTGCTCCCCAGTTCTGGGTATCCTGAGTGGCAAGGCTCTGGGCTGCAGGGGGAACTACACAGACAGACCTGAGTTCAAATCCTTACTCTGCCATCAGCAAGCATGTGGTCTTGGGCGAGTCACTTTACTTAGTCTCAGTGTCCTCACCTGTAAAATGGGGTTCTGTGGCATAGGTGTGAAGTGACAGTTCCCAGTGCATAACAGGTACTCTACAGATGGTGAGTGCCCCCCACAACTCCTGGCTCACTTCTCGTACAACCTATGTTTATTTGGGGGGGGGATGTTTTGGCTCAGCGTGGTCCCTCTGTATGACAATGCACATTTCAATAACCACAGCAAACCCAGCTCAAGCTGGCTTCAACATCATGGGGATTTACCGGCTCAGTCAACTGATAATTGAGGACTAATAGTATCAGGTGCAGCGTGATTTGGGCTTGAGAACCTGCTCCATAAGACTGGAACCAGGCAGGACTGGTCTCATACAAAGGCTGGTTTGGAACCAGCTGAGGCTGAGCATAATCCTGGCTGCTTTTTCTTCTGGTTCTACTCCTCAGGTGGCTCCACACCAAGGCAAATTCTCCCCTCCAGGTCATCAGATGACTGCCAGTCCCGGCATTTCCAGGTTCTCATGCTGAAGGAAAGAAAAGTCTATCTGAGCCAGAGAAGAAAACGTCTCTCCGGAAAGAGCCAACCAATGTCTCTTTATGTGGAACTGGCTCTCATTCCTTATAGGACCCATCCCTGAACCAATGACTGTGGAAAAAGGGCATGACATGTTGACAGATCGGCCAATCAGAGTCTACCCTTGAATAGAGCTGGGTTCAGCCCCACCTAAGTTTCATGCCAAAGATTTCCTGAATCGGTCTCCTACAGGCTGGGGAAATGGGAAGTGGTTTTAGAAAGCTCTCAGGATCTTCCTCCAGAGTTTGATATGGCCATGGGGGAGGGCACCAGGAGGGCCTGTCTGGGGTCCAGGCTGAGGAGACAGAGGTGGTGTGGGGAGTACCGTGTGGCAAGAGAAATGGGGAAGGGCACCCCATCACTGCAGGTGTGTAAGACCTTGGGAGGATGCTCACATGGCCTCTGGCCTCTCATGGGGCATGGAATGAAATGTCCTCGGAAGTCTCATTGGCCCAGAGTACCTCATCTTTGTGATTGTTTGGTCCCAGCTTCCAACTGGTCACCACACTTTGCTCAGATTGCAAACCCAGGGGTCTGGAGGTGAGGCCCAGATCTACTACCTCTGGCTATGGGATCTTGGGCCAGTAGCTTCACCTCTCTGAGCCTCAGCATTGACATGAGAATGATCACAGGATTAAATCGCTCTGGACATAAGGTGTGGGCTTGGCATCTGTACCAAGGAAGGGGTATCCTGGGAGCATGTGATTCTCACAAGCAGCATGAATGCTTTTGGGGCACCCTCAGGGGGCATCAGGCAGCCTCCTTGCCCTCCGTGCTGAAACACTGCCTTCCTGGTCCATCTTCAGTCCCAGAACCTTGAGGCTCTGTGGACACAACTCATGGTCCCAGCCCCACCCTGCATAGAGTGTGGCCTGGGTGTGACAGGGAAGGCTCTAGACCCCAGCCCACCACCCTGACAAGCTTCCCTATTCCTGACAGCCCAGGTGGCCAGAGCAATTGCTGTCCACCAGAGGGCTGGAGGGTCTTGGGTGCTACAGGGTTGGCAGCTCCTTAGAGAGTGGGCAGAGGCCCAGTGGCCCCTAGGACAGCTGAGCCATCTACCAGGTAGGAGGGCCTGTCAGTCCTGGAAGGGACTTGGTATAGCATGTCCCCTCCCAGGAGGAGGTTCATGTCTGAATCCTTCCATCAGGGCTGGGTGGGGTCAGAGTGATTCCCAAGAAGGGTTTGGGCTGAAGACAGCTAAAGCTGAGGATTATTGTCTTATAAAAAGGGAAAAATATGGATCCCTACTCAGCTGGGTGGTCTTATTCATCATTTCATTTCATTTCGTCAGCCAGGGCTGATCCCAGTCCCTCTGGGCTGTCTCCCCACTCTCTCCCGTCTTCTCCCAGTTCTCCTCTTATGAACCTCACCTCAGCTGGGTTCCAAACCATTTATCTTTTTGTATGAGACAATCCTGCCTGGGTTCTGATCCAATTCTGCAGCTCACTTGCTATGTGACCTTGGGCAAGATGTTAGACCTCTCTGTGCTTTGCTTTCTTCATCTGTGAGATAGTCAATAATAATATCTCCTTCAGAGGCGGTGGTAAAGATCAGACACCTGTACGATACATAATTGAGGTCAGTCAATGTGGCCTACTGGTTTTAATTAGTCTGGTTGTCTCAACAACCTGCTTTCGCTTCTTTGGCTTCAATTTTTTTCTTCCATAAAATGGGTTGGAACAGCAGTGTGATGTGAGGAAAGAACATAACTTTGGGGTCAGAACAAATTGTTTTGACAGTTCTCCTGGGCCCATCGCCTAATGTCTTAGGGGCCTTTGCAAGTTGTGTAAACCTGCCTAGCTCAGTTTTCTGTGTCCATGAGATAGGTCTAATACAATCTCTCCTGGGAGGTTGTTCCCAGAACTAATGAAAACACCCTGAGGAGGGGCAGATTGTCCCCAGTGTTGAGAGCATGGGGAGGGGGTTGCAGAGAGTGTGTCCCACGTCACAGTCCCACACCCTGGCCTGAGCAGGGTCCACCCTCTGAATCACCCACTCTCAGTGGCTGATGAGTCTTAATGCATGCTGAGGTTCGGCCCTTGAGGGTCTTCAAGGTCCCTGGAGTGACGTGAGCCATGACCTCATCTGACGAGAAGCCCAGACTCAGCATGGGCCAGGTCAAAAGGCAAGGCCTGCCTGTAGTCCGATGAGCTCGCCTGGAGGATCAGGACTGGCACAGCTGTCTGTCCTTGAAGAGGCAGGGGATGGATGGGGCTGCGAAGTCCAGGGCATGAAGGCGTCCTGGCAGTAGGCCCAGCTGAAGGGCATGCACTCCACTCCCTTCAGCATAGGTAATAGTCCATCTTGTTCTTTTTTGTAAAGAACTTTAAGTGTATGGGGAGGGGTACATGCAAAAGAATGAATGATGGATTGACGTGGATTAAGGGTGCCTCCTACCACTGTTAGTGGGCTGAGATAGCACAGGAGAGTGGGCTGGCCCCAGCTCCTGTGCCCTGGACTGACCGCAGGGGATTTATGTGCTTGGTGTCCCTGGGAATCCAGAGAGTCAGAGGGCCACTACCTTCCTAGAGCACTTCCTGGGGACCCCCAGGTCCTGAAGCACCACTGGCCTGCAGGGGCAGAGGCAGCAGCTCCACAAGGCTGGGAAGAGGAGGCCTCTGAGATGTTTCATTTGCTGATGAGCACAAGGCAGTATGGGGAAGGGGCAGCAGAGGGCGCTGCTGGCCCTGTCGTCTGCAAAGCTTTCATCCTGAGACTGGTGCTGGACCTCAGCCTGCTAGGGTCACTGCTGTGGTGAGCCCTGCCTACCTCTTCCAGGGAAAAACCAAACCAACCCCTGGGGCCTGCATCTTGGCTATGGAGTGGAGAAGGGAAACTGAATACGAATCCTTTCACTCTGGGTCTCAGTTTCCCTTCTGTACAAGTAAACTAAATTCCCTTTGCAAAGTAGTTGTACAGTTCAAGTCAGGTGAATGTTGGGGGCAGGGCGCTCTTGAGGGAGTAGCATAGACATAACCTGCAGGTGGACCCAAATCTGAGGTCAGCCTGCCATGCACTCTGACCTTCCCCTCCCCTGCCCTTATTCTAAGGGTCATGATGCCAACCTAGTCATATATTGAGTCAAATAATGTATGCAGAGCATGTGAACTGCCCCAGAACCCCAGAAGCAGCAGTTGTCATCACTTGTAGACCGTAGTGGGCTATACAAACTGGATGGCAGCAACAATCAGCCCTAGACCCTCTCTGAGACTCAGTTTCCCCAGCTGTACATGAAAAGTTTAGAGAAAATGAAAGCTCTGGCCCTTCCTGGGTCTCTTACTTTCTGTACTGGAGAATCCAGGGATGGAAAAGTGCTGGCCTTTGAGGCTGGGTGTCTACAGGATGACCCAGGCCCCCCAAAGAGCCTGCTCTGGATCATGGTGCCCCTCCATGGCACACTGAAGGGACAGGTGTCCTGGACATTTGAACAGCTCCCCTTCCCCTCGGGCCTGAGTAGAGATGTGAACTGAGGGGAGCCGAGCCCTGAGGTCCCCAGCCCCCAGCTTTCTGGGTCATTCCAAGAAATGGTCCGAGATCCTCCACATCTTCTCAAAGCATAATGCACTTCAAGTTTTTAGAGGAAAAATGCAGGTCCCATAGGCCTTTATCAAAGGACCTTTCAGCCTGGGTCACCCCAGCCCCTTTCACTCCCCATCTCCCACATCCCTTTGGGTCCCATGGGTGCTCACACCTGAGGTCCCCACCTCTTGCCTCCCCCCTCCTCTGACCTCCCAAGAGACACACCTGTCTGATGGGGCCACTCCCTGGCCTGACACCTCAGCAGTGCCCAAGTCCTTAGGACACCAGGGTCCTGGGGATCAGATCTGCTCCCCCTTCCCACTCTCCAGACTCTTTGCCCCAGCTGCCCACCCTCCTCTGGGCCTGAGACCCCTCCCCAATTCCTACCCTGGGATGTCTGTGAACTTGAATGAAAAACCATCTTTATTTTTTCCACTAACTCCAGCAGAAGTCCAGCACTTACTGCTTCAGTGGTGCAATCAGCCCAGCCACAGCAGGGGCTGTGGCTCCATCCCCCAGGGAAAGTGGAGGCCTTTTCTGTCTCTTTGAACTTGCTGTAGGTGTCCCTGGGGCCCCTCTGCTCAGTGCTGCTGGGAAGCCTCTGTGGGTGTCGGACCACAGGCCAGATCTTGTTATTAAATGTGCTAACAGAAGAAGCCCATGGATTAGTACATCACAATTTGTGGCTTCATCTATTTTGATAGCTGTGTTTTAAAAGATGATCCCCTTTGTAATCCTGTGCTGTTTGTCTCATACATTTAAGGACATCATTTGGCAAAGGGCTCCCTGGGCTCCCTAGGCTGCCAAAGGGGCTTATGACAAAAAAGGTTGGAGAACCTGCTCGAGGGACTGCACACAGGCATTGTCTGCTGTCAACTGGCTAGCTGTGTGATGTGCTTTTGTGTGGGGGGCTGTGTCTGGGTCTTGGTTTGCCAGTTCTCAATCCCATGGCTACAAGTCCAGATCCTATAGACCCTTACGAGTCTCTTCAGAAGGGAAGTTCTGCTGATGTTACCATCACCAGACTCTGAGCCCTGAGAGCAGGTCAGGGTCTGCAGGGGTCCTTCAGAGGAATGAGAATGGAAACTGCCTCCTGTTCCCACAGGCGGCCTGTACCCAAGCACAAAGGAATGCTCCTCAGCCAGGGACTCAGCCAGATCTTCCCACAACCCTGTGAGGTTATAAAGCAGTATTAACTAACTCCCTTGGCATGGTACAAAACTGGGGCACCGAGCTAGGAAAGGTGAGCCGGAACCCAGTAGCCCCTGCCCAGGGCTGGGGAGAGTGCAACCTCTAAGAGCTAAAGATGGGGGAGCCAGACTCAGGGCACATGGGGCCAAGTCCAGACTCTGCTGGGAGTCACGAGGGGGAGATCTGAGCTGCCCACCTGTGGGTGCCCAAGGCTGCCATGCTGAGGAGGTGTGGACAGACAGCGGGCTGGAGAAGGAAGGAGCTGGGTACAGTCTGAGCTTGTTCATTTCCACGACGGTGGCTCAGGTCACTGGGACTCGCGGTCCTAAAGCATGCCCCCAGGGGTCTGGGCTGGGAGTTCTGTCTGTGTCCAGATTCCCAAACCAAGTGGGTTAGAGCCTAGAGGCCAGCGGGGAGGGGCCTGTGGGGCCAGGGCGGGGCCGGTGGAAGGGTCACCACCCCCTTCTAGCTGGGGCGGGCCGCCGGTCGCCTTTAAATGCGGCGGGCTCTAGCTCCTGCATCCCGTGTGTCAGAAGGAGGGAGGGAGTGCTTCTGCCGTCCCCGCATCCAGGGCACGTCTTTGCGGTCCCGACGCCCGTCCGCCTAAGCCGCCTGCGTAGGCGCCCAACCCCTGGGCGGCCTCGGTATCCTCGCCGGCCTCCGGGCGGTCCTCGCGCTGCGGCCCGCTGTTGGCCTGGCCGCCATGCAGGCGCGGGCGCTGCTCCTAGCCGCTCTGGCCTCCCTGGCGCTGGCTCGGGAGTCCCCAACAGCCCCGTGCCCCGCGCGCTGCGACGTGTCGCGGTGTCCCAGCCCGCGCTGCCCTGGCGGCTACGTGCCCGATCTCTGCAACTGCTGCCTGGTGTGTGCCGCCAGCGAGGGCGAGCCCTGTGGCCGCCCGCTCGACTCGCCGTGCGGCGAAAGCCTGGAGTGCGTGCGCGGCGTGTGCCGCTGTCGCTTGGCGCACGCCGTGTGTGGCACCGATGGGCACACCTATGCCAACGTGTGCGCGCTGCTGGCGGCCAGCCGCCGCGCACTGCAGCTCTCCGGGACGCCCGTGCGCCAGCTGCAGAAGGGCGCCTGCCCATCCGGTAAGCGCTGAGCGGGGAAGAGGGGAAACTTTCCTGAGGACAACGAGGCCTGGAGATAGGGCCAAGCTGGAGGTCTCCATTCCCTGGGCACAACTGGACAGCCCTTTAGAAATCGTCTAACCAGTTCTTCGTATCCAGGTGGAGATGCTGAGGTCCACAAAAGTGAACTGCTGTTCCCAAGGTCACAGAATTAGAGTCAGAAGTGACATCTGATGCCCTCTTGACTATCCCCAGGGGCTTTTGGTCTGTGGGGACCCGTGTCCCTCGTCCTTATATCCCTTCTCTGATCTTTCCTGAACTTCAGTCTCCAGTTGGTGGGCTCTCTTGGGCAACACCAGTGTTTTCTTCTGTGGTTAAAATGCATGTCTGCCCGGAACCGTGTGGGAAGAGTGATCATGTGGGTGACTGGACTGCTTAGGGCTCCACAGGGAAAGGTTGCTGAGTTTAGGGGAAGCCTCAGTCCCCTGACCTGCAGTTAGCTCTGGATTGCATCTTGCCTTGCAGGTTGACCCTTTGCATGAAGGAAACCTTGCCACCCCTTTCCTTGTTTGGGGGCTCTCTCAGGAAGGCAGGCCCTGCTGTTGGTCCCTCAGGTGCTCTCTGAAGCCTGGCATGGGGCCCCTGTTTGCACAGTGGGAGGACACTCAGTGTGTGGTGGTTACCAGGACAGGCTCTGCCGAACCCTGGGCGCACCATGGGGAGCATTCGCTTCCTGAGGCACCTGAGAAGCCTTCAGGGGAACATCTAGGCTGATCTTGAAGGGTAAGGACTTATTTTCCAGCAGCAATAGAGAAAGGCATTCTGGGAGGAGGGAACAGTGTGGGCAAATGCTTATAGGCTTTGCCGTGTTGGGAAGAGTCGGTTGCTCTGAGCAGCTGTCATGCGACTGAGTAGGGTGGACGTAAGGGTAGGAGTGATGCCATGACTGGGCAGGGCAGCAAGGACTGGATGATAAGTGGCTGTAAGCATCATGCCAGAGGGCTCAGACTTGATGCTGTAGGTCAGAGCTTCCCAAAGTTAAAGGTCCTGTGGCCCAAAGGCTTGGGAAATGGAACACTGTCCCTGTGATGGAGACACACGTGCTTGATTGATCCATCAGAGGATCTGAGGAAGCCTGCAGTTTTCTCAAATGTTAAACCCAAGGTTTCCCAAGAATTTTCAACAAAGCTTCTCTTTTCTGAGAAAACATACAAGTCTTCCTCCTGGCACTACAGGGTTGTGGGAAGCCCAGTGTGGGAGAGCATCATACGAGATGTGGTACGACTGTGTGGGAGAGCTGTCGAAGGATTTTAAGGGAAGTTCTTAGTCCATTTTGAGTTGCTACAACAGATTTCCTGCAACTGGGTAACTTATAAAGGACAGAATTTATTTCTCACAGTTCTAGAGGTTGTGAAGTCCAAGACCAAGGCACCATGGCTTCCCATGGCAGAAGGGCAAGTGGAAGAAATGGTCAAATGCTGCAAGAAGCTTCTGTCAGGGCTGGAGTGGGCTCCTCCATGTTTCTGAGGGGAGGAGCCCTCATGGCCTGATAACCTCACAAAGCCTATCTTTCTTTCTTTTTTTTTTTTTTGAGACGGAGCCTCAAGCTATCCCCCTGGGTAGAGTGCCATGGCATCACAGCTCATAGCAACCTCCAACTCCTGGGCTCAAGCGAGTCTCCTGCCTCCGCCTCCCAAGTAGCTGGGAC
>CAUYQV010176853.1:0-20516 GCA_963574575.1 Galagoides demidoff | reverse complement strand
GAGATTAGAGATTTTACTCTTTTTTTCTTGGTTAGGTTGGCCAAAGGTTTATCTATTTTATTGACCTTTTCAAAAAACCAACTTTTTGATTTATTGATATATTATATAATCCTTTTGTTTTCTATTTCATTTAATTCTGCTCTAATTTTGGTAATTTCTTTTCTACTGCTGGGTTTGGGATTGGACTGTTCTTCCTTTTCGAGTTGCTTGAGATGTCCCATTAAGTTGTTAACTTCCTCTCTTTCCGTTCTCTTGAGGAAGGCTTGCAGGGCTATAAATTGTCCTCTTAGGACTGCCTTTCCAGTATCCCAAAGATTCTGACAACTCGTGTCTTCATTGTGATTATATTCAAAAAATTTGGTAATTTCCCTCTTGACCTCATCTCTGACCTATCTGTCATTCAACATAAAGTTATTTAGCCTCCATGTTTTGGTATGAGGCTGCAGATTCCTGTTGTTATTGAGTTCAAGTTTTATTCCATGGTGGTCTGAGAAGATGCATGGAATAATTAATTTCTATTCTTTTAAATTTACTTAAGTTGGATTTATGGCCTAAGACGTGATCAATTTTGGAGTATGTTCCATGGACTGAAGAGAAAAGCAGGAAAATTTTAAAACCACAATGTAAATGATGTCATAATTAGCCAAAGTTTAAGTAAGGAGGCAGAGGTAGCTGATAAATCCAGTTGAAGCTGATTCTTTCTTGCAGTTATCAGGTTCTCTGGTTAACTTCTGCTTAAGGGTTGCTTATTTTAACACCTGAATCCAATCTTTAAATTCCTGAACCTATTCTTCACCTGTCTCCTACTCTAACAGGTTTGCTTCTGGAAGCATTTAGTGGCAAAGACTGCATGAATTCTTTGGTTATAGATAGCCTTAGTGTGGTAGCTTTCTCACATGCTCGTTGTAACAGTGACATACCAGATGGGTGAGGCTCATGGCCTCCTGAGGAATGGGGGTTGTCACAGTTAAAGGAAGCTTACCTTGTTCCCATGTTCTGTGCGCTTAATTATACTCACAGATTTTGTATAGGATTGTTCAGGTCAACATCCAGACCAATAGGTGATGCTAGAAGGTAAGAACCAACTGTGATGGTAGATTGGGGTTTATGCTTCATCTCTGTTTACCAGGAGAAGATTCTGCTCTCCTAAGCTATGGGCTGGCTGGTATGTGGAATGCCCAGTGGTTTGGGTTCCATACTCAGCTTTGGGAATGGGAGTGAAGTGGGGAAAGCCTAGAGTGGGCAAGCCCACACTTTGTCTTCCTGATGGCAGTTGCAGGCACCCGTTCTTATGCTGGTCCAGGGGCTGTCACCACATACCTGAAGGAAAAGAACAGAGAAACCACTGCTGCACCAAGTTCCTTACAGGAAAGGGAGGGACAACCCAAGCACCTAGCTCCCTTTCACTCTTCAGAATCAGTGGGGCTACTCCCCTGTTCCAACCAAGGGTGTCATATGTGGTACTCACCAAAGAGCAAAGTCACATATAATCTGGCTTTAGATCCCAAAGCCATTCCTGTCTGCAAAACTCACTGACTAGCAAAACCACAGCTATCTGGAAAAAATCTCCTCCTGTTCTAGTTTGACGAAGGGAGAGAGCTCAATTCTAGTGCCCATGGCTGGAGCACACTCATAATCAGCTCTGACTTCTGGCTGTGGGGCCCCTTCCCTCACCCAGCACTCTAAGCCCTGGTCTGAGACTCTAATGCCTGTAGCTGTCACTGATTCTTGATTGCTGAATCCTGCCCAATTCTCTAATTGGGTCCTGGGTGTAGGAAAATCCTGGGGCACCTTTTGGTGCTCTTCTTCTTCTTCTTCTTTTTTTTTTTTTTTTTTTTTTGCAGCTTTTGGCTGAGGCTGGGTTTGAACCTACCACCTCCGGCATATGGGGCTGGTGCCTTACTCCTTTGAGCCACAGGTGCCGCCTTCATGCTCTTCTTTATCAGTGTCTTATCCTCTTCCCCAGGTTAGTTCTAGGGGTTGAGAGGAACAAGGTGCTGTCTTGTGGACTGTGCTGTGTGCTTCCCCAGTGGAAAAGTAGTTCACACAGGGGACACTCTCTCCCTCTCTGCTTTATTGAGTGTTCACTCACAGTTTTCAGCTTGACTACACCATCCAGGCTGTATGACCAACTTTTCCCCTGGGATCTTTGCTTTTCTGTTGAATTACTGTGTTCCTTCTTGAATGAAAGTTCACAGTGTGAATCTCTACATGCCATTTTGCTTCTTCCAAGTGTGGGGAGCAGGCTGGAGAAGACTCTACTCCATCACTAGTCATCAAGATGATGCTAATTTAGTACATCATGGTGGTGGGTGGGTTGCAGATCAACAACAAGGAAGCCATGATGTATCAGAAAGTCTGTGAATGTCCATCGATCTGGAAAAAAATCTGTGAGATCCAGTCGTGGGCACAGTCCATGTCCCTGTGGCCACTGACTCTGCATTTTCTTTATAGTGTCCTTTGAAGCCCAAGTTTTAATTTTGAAGATGTCCATTTTATTTTTTTCTTGGTTGCTTGTGCCTCTGATGTCATATGTAAGAACCCATTGCCTGATCCAAGCTTACAAGGTTTATCCTTATGTTTTCTCCTAAGAGTTTTATCTTTTACATTTAGGACTCTTATCTATTGAGTTAATTTTTGTATAGGTACGAAGTAAAGGTCCAATTTCATTCTTTTAAGTGTGGCTATCCAGTTACCCCATCACTATTGGTTGAAAAGACTTTTCTTTCCCCATTGAATTTTCTCTGACCTCTACTACATTTTTATAATCTTCAATTTGAGATCAGGGGTTTCTCTTTTCTTTTGATATACACACCCTTATACTCAACAGAGTATAATGCCTTGCCCATAGTAAGTGCCTGATGGATGGTTTACTAATTTCTTTCTCCAATCAGATAGTAAGCTCTAAGAGGAGACAACTTGTTCATTGTTGTTTACTATTTTGCCCTGCAGAATGGGCTGGGATTGATAGGGAATTATAACAACTTTGTTTGGATTTTGCCACCACAGAACTCTGCCATTTGTTGCTTAGTCTACTTTAGCTCAGAACACAAGACCAGGTTTTGAATTAAAAGGAAACCCTTTTGCCTTAACCTAAGAAAATTTCAGATTTGAACCCTGCCCCCACCCCAGCTAATCAGTATTTTAGGTTTTTCATCCAGAACTTAAAAAAAATCAAATTCTGGTCCATAAATGAACTCATATTAAATTAATCTAAAGATTTCATTTCTATATGTTGGATCTTCGACTGTTCTCTGTTTAAAGTGAAAGTAAAAGTCAATTTCCTGATTTTTAGCAGGTGCCGGTACTTCTGACCGGTAGACTTTAGTAGGGCTTTAAATGTGTCTTGCTCACAATCTGTGCAGCCTCAAGAGAGATTTTCAAAAAGAAAAAGAACTAGAAATAACATAAGCACCCAATTATAGAAGAATGGTGAATTTATTTTTAATGATTCATGAAATCTTAAGTTGCAATTAAAAGTGATGCTTATGAAAATTGTATGTCAATAAAGAAAGTCTATACTATGTATAAAAGGCAGACTATATTATGCAGTGATTGCAACTGGGTAAAGTTATATATTATATGAAGTAGGCTGATGAACCATACTGTTTACCTGAGACTATTTTGGTTTTAACATTGAAAATCCTACATCTTAAGAAATCCCTCAGACGTGACCAAATCAGATGGTTGCTCCTTATTATGAATAAGGATTGTAAGAACAGGAAAGATGTTGGTCAATTTCTTTGTCAATGGGCACAATTGATTTTTAAAAGTTTGTCATTATACAATTTTTGCAAAAATAAAAATTGAGAGGCAAAAACTGAGTTAAGACCAGAGAATATATCTTCCACTTCAGGACAGTATGTTTGCTCTTGCCCAATGTTGTTATTTGAATTCCATCTTGCAAAGAGTTAATTGGGGAAAAAGGCATTGCAAAATTTTTTCTTCTTTAATAGTAGATATCAAAAAGTGTCTCCTATTATAATGAGTTATGTAGGGTGAGTAAAAACTAATTATTTGCATTCATGATGTCTCAAAAATTTTAAGGAGACTATGAGTTTGGAGAGGAATCCTTATACATACTTCTGAAGTGGAGATATTGAGATAGAAACAATTATATTTTGATAGTTATCTGATTTTTATTATTATTTTTTTGGAACCTACCATTGCCATGCCCTTTTCCCTATTCACCAGCCCAGGCAGGAGCACCTGCCACATATTCAGTCCTGGTGTGGAGTGCTGAGAGTGAGGAATGCATTATCAATGACCTATTCCATAAGAATTTTCCTTGGGAGTGTGTATCTGTAAAATATGCTGATATGAATATTTGATGACCCATCTCACAGTTTAAACCCAGATTGGCATTATTGAACTTGAGTCAATGGAAGTCTCATTCTCTGATGTCCTAAAAATAAGGAAGTATGGGGGAAATACCCATGCTGGAATCATCTATTGTGAACAAGGACACGAATAAAGATAGTTTTTTTTCATTTAGAGCTAATTTTGAAGACTTTATGTAGAGAAAGGTTGTCTCCTTTTTGTGTGTGTGCGTGTGCTAATTACCTGGAATATCTTCCATTGGTGGTCCTTAAGAGGTGGAAATATCATAGGCGGTGAAAATTACACTGTCTACCTACATACTGCCAGCATTCAATATGTAGCAAATGCCCAAATGTGGTTCCTAGATTATAGTGATGTCATCCTAGGTTAACATTCTTTTTAGATAAGATACTGGTATATGTGAATTGAAAAGTAGCGAGGCTATTGCCTGAGATTTGGCATTTTAATTGTGCTTCTGAGCATAATCTTCCTGAGAATGTCTTAGCACTTAGTAGCTGTATTATACAATCTACCAATTTATTATATAATAATGAGGCAAGTAATTTTCCAAATGTGAACATTTAAGTCTTTTGATCCCCAAGGGGTAAAATCTGATCCTGACTCTTTTTGTCTTTCTCAACACCTGTTTAGTTCTAGTCAGAGTACAGGCTCTTAATAAAACCTGTTGACTTTGGTTTGGTATTAATGGTTTGTGCAGACAATTTTGTTATTTCACATCACAGAATTTGAGTATGAACACTTGGGTAGGAATGAATCTCTTGTAATTACCGGCTGTAACTGTGGACATGTTACCTTTTCTTATTTGCAAGTTATTTTACTTCTTGAATCATTTGTATAATAAATAAGGATAGGAGTTCTTTCTTGATCCAGGAAGATCAAATGAAATTATTTGATAAAATACTTGGTCATTTGTAAATTGTTGTATAAATACAAGTGTTTATTATTTGAGATTAGGATAGTCATTGTGGCATTTTTCTACAGCCATTCTTTCTTTTCTTGGCTAAAGGCTAAAAGTAGATAGACAGTGCAGTCAAGATCCTAGACCAAGAATTAGGGGAAGTTAAATCAGAGACATGTTCATGTGTATTCTATGCGATTTGTGCAAAAAAGGACGGGCATTCACTATTTACAATTTCCTATAATGGAGGCTATGGATGCTCTAAAAATATGCCACATAAATGTGTCGACCCCATAGAAAGATAGATAGGTTAGCTTCCCATTGCTTCTCATTAATATTAATTATTGGCCTTAAAACAATAGTGTAAAAGGGACTCTACCAAAAATGTAGATGTGGAGGGAATTAAAGATAGTTTAAGGATGGCATGGAACAGTAATATACTTTTTCTATCAGGTGCAGAATCTCCCTTTTGCTGGAAGAAATGCAAAAAAAAAAAAAAGCTACTACTACTAGTACGAAAAACCTATCCAAGAAAAGGTTGATGGGAAAGCACATTCTGCAGCATATATTATGCCTTTCTCCAATGTAGCAAAGTTGCCCAAAACAAGAAATGCGACAACACAATCTGCTACAATGGCTATATTCTCTGAATGTGAGAAAACAAGATTTGTGGCCACTCTATGGCAAGACCAAATAAAAATATGGAGGAACTATGCATTGTACCTCAAGAAATGAAGGTAAATGTGTTGTTTGGTAGCTATGAACACTAATACTTAGAAAAGGAAAAAGAAAAAGAAGAAATATTTTAAGCAGAGATGTCATTCTCTACTGGTGAGGATTCCTGATCTTGGGGAGGTTCGGGGAAATTTGCTTCTGTTTCTTCTTCTTCTTGGATTGGAATAATTTCAATGTCTTCTTCATTCTTTGGTTGGGAAGATATCTCAGTTAGCTCAACTACTTCTTCTTTTATTTCAATGGCTTGTTCTTTTTTTTCTTCAGCTGACAGGAGAACCACATTCTAGAACACAAAAGTAAACTTTTCTTGACTTTTACTGTTAACACTTTTCTCAATAATCTCTACAAATACTGATCAACTACTTCCTAGTTTTTAGTGCTACTTATCTTATTTACTATATTCCCCCAAATATCAGGATTGATTTCCCATGTGCTCAAATTGTTATCAAACATTTACTTATTAAAACCCAAAGGTAACTGACATTTGCCACTGTGGCTGGAATGATCACATGGTATTAGGTACATGGCAATCATAGATTCTGTTTCTGATTTGGCTTCGGTGACTATAATCCTGTGAAAGGAATTTTCTTTCTAATCCTATTTTCCTCATCTGCAAAATTAAAGAATTAGGGATGATCTCTAACTTTTATTCTGAATCTAGCACCGAGCTTCTGAGCAGTTGGCAATAGGCCTATCATTGGGATATTCATATTTCCCAATTGTGGAGCCACTTGGAACTTGTTTTTATTACTATTATTATTATTTTTGTACTTTGTTTTGGAAGAGGGTTTAGGTGAAAAGGGTGGGGAATGAAATCAAAGAATTAGTGACTAAGCAGCTTTCACCCATCACTAACCATCCTGCTTTTGCACCTTGCATATGGAAGTCTGAAGCCTGAACTCAAACAGAAGGGAAGGTTAGTAAGAAGGTGCTAACTTGTAGAACAGTGTCTTCTACCTAGAGACTTATTTCAAATTTCAAGATATTTTTCTTCCCTATTTTCTTCAATTGTTATTTTTTTCTTTCTAGCAGGACATCAAAACCATTTGTGTTAAGCTCCCCATTTTTCAAGGCCTCGTCAGGTTACATTCTCCTATAAATGATCCTTTGTAGAGGTGAATCTTCTAGAGAACAGCTATATACAGAGTGACTACTACTTACAGCTTTGGGTCTGGAGCACATTCTTTTCCATTCATTCTCAACAATGCCAGCAACCACAAGTTCCTGGAAGAAGGCGAAGATGAGCATCACTGACAAGATGCCCTAAAAACAGCAGAAGGATGAAGGTGAAAATGTAACAGTGGTATAAAGAACGTGGTTGGTGTTCAGTAAATTACTATTGACTGAGTTAAATGATTCGAAGATCAATTCTTTATGCAAGTACATTACTGACTGTGAGAACTGCTAGCCTAACAGACAGTGTCCTCACAACCCTAACCCTTAACACAACTGGCATACCACAGAGGGCTAATGTATGGTGCAGATAGGAAGTAAGGGAGGAAGAGTGAGTTGAAGAATCAATTCTATGTGGGAAATAATGAGTACTGAGCTCCAAATTACTCTGTATTCAGATTTAAGTGATGTGGTATCATACCAAAGAAATCTCTCCATTTCGGGAGACATATTCTTTTCTCCCTTCAAACTTTATGCTAAAAGTTCCTTGAGTCAGAAAATGTTCAAAATGCCTTAGGTATTTCTTTCATATTCAGCTTAATAATATGATAAATAGTAATGCTGTTAATGATAATGTTGTATCATGCTTCCTATGTACCACTTTTCTAAGTCCTTTGCATACATTAACTCATTTATTCCTCAAAACAACCCAATGAGATAAATATTGTTACCATTCCCATTTTATAGTTGTAGAAATTGAGGCAGAGTGTGCTTAAAGTTCTTGCCCAAACCTATGTAGGCAATAAGTAGTAAAGTCAGAATGTCTGGATCCAGAGTTGATGCCCATAAACACCATACATCCTCCCTGCAGAGAAATCCAGTCTCACTTACCAAAAACACAGTTCGTATGTTGTAACAGTATTGTGTGGATGGAGAGCTTATCTCAGAGGGCCTAGCTGGTTCACAATTGTATATGTTAATATACGGCACGGGAGTTTTAATGAGATTCTGACTCTCCATTTTTAAAAAATGGGAGATTTTAATATTAAGTATGTCCAAGATAGAAAGAATCATTCCAGAAATGGCAGCAAAGAGGCTCAGTGAGTTCATTATCACTTTCCCTTTGACCTGAAATGGAGGCAAAGACATACTAGTTAGATTTTATTTCCATTTGAAGAGTGTAAGTTAGGAAGGAATTCCAGAGGTCATGCCCCTGACTCACAAAAGTACAACCCCTAAATCATACTAAAGATCTTCTCTGAGTTGTTTTTATCCTCTTGGTCACTATAAAATAAAAGCACCTCTCTGTCCTGTTCCTTTCTCAGTCCTCCCCATCACAGTTTATGTCATCACTGTCCATTTATTTTATCAAACTGTCATTCTAGGAGTGATCCCTAATTCTTATATCTGGGCCCTTGCACTACCTTCATTGCTAATTACCATCCTTCACCACTACTCACCATCCTGGTAGGTATTCGGTAAATATTTGTTACATAAGAAAGATAGTCTCCAGATCACATGTCTGCATAGGAAGATACAGGAGCAGAGAAAAGAAGGTTCGTGCATGATGCTTAAGTGCATGGTATTGTGGGTATAGGTTGGAAAGGTGCAGATAGAGCCCTGTAGGTCTGCACCATCACATGGAAATCAAAAGCAACAGCAATGATATTTTCTCCCCTGTGACATAGGTTGCAATCAGCCGCAGTCAACCAATCTTTCAAAATATATTTTGGGCTTGTGTCTTTAGATATCATAGGTAAGAAAATGTCAGTGTGAATGTTCTACTCTATGGGAATCATAAAAAGTTGAAACAGGAAATTATATGTGGCAAGTGCCATAATTATATGGGATTACTGATGATTATTTCATGACACACATATTTCATCCCTGGCTACTTGCCCTTCCGATAGCAAGTCAGTAGGTCTAACTGTATTTGGAGAATAGAATTCATTGATTTTCATAAATTTCCCCCCCAAACTGAGTTGATCAGATCGAGGAGGAACTGAATTGGTTAGACTGAGGAGGAACCATCTAATCCACTTAGTCTCTCGCTGACTTGGAAAGTGACTCAGCCTAGGAAGTAAAAGTGTTGGGGGAAATTTTTCTTGGGAAGGAACTTGCTGCTAGCTCTTTTTCACCTACATAGAATTGCCAGCTTTCAGCACAGCTTCTTCCTTGGTATAGATGAGTCCCTGGCAGATAGATGAGCAAGACCACACTAGCTCCTTACAGCTGCTGAAACACTGTAGCCCCTATTATTCCATTTCATCCTCATACCAGTTTCACATGGTAGCAGGGGCTATTACCTCCATTTTATAGGCAAAAACTCAGAGGTACATAAACTAGTATCTTCAAGGTTACAGCTAAGAATTAGTTTAGCTAGAATTTGAACCAATCACAACAATGATCAGATAATTTTCCTAAATGATGGTCTGGGAGAAATGACATGGCTTTTAAAAATGTCTATTATTTTCATATAGCATTTAACATTCACAAGACTGTCAGACGGTCTTCATAGATTTGCCTTTAGTTCTGTGTCTGTGGACATACTTCAGGTAGATGTCATTTCCAAGTTTTTCATGAATTCAATCATAACAGCATTGTGGAAGACTGCTTGCTCTTTTAGGGTTGAAAGTCTGTGATGTCAAGGCTCTTTAAGGGAGTTTTCAACTAAAAGAATAGGTGTGTCTCTGATGTGTGGGGAAAGAAGGAGCTATGGTTACTTGCCAAACTCTTCTTGGAGTTTTTCTCTGCTGCTGCCACGAGTGATCCAGAAATAATATACTGTAAAAAGAGAAGTAATTGGTGGAGAGGGGGTGGGTGGGGAGAGAGAAAAGGGAGAGAAGGGATCATTTTTTAACATTGATGGCTGGCCAGAAAAAAGACATCTATAGTTTCAGCCACTTTCACCAAACTATTTACCCATTTTTATTACATAGGTTCATTTATTTTTCAGAAGTCATATTTCTCCTTTTTCCAGCTACAGTCAATCCATAACTTTCTTTCTTTTTTTTTCTAAAGATGTTTTTTATTTCAAGTTAACATGAGGGCGCACATTTTTAGGGTACAATATTTTCACTTCCAAGATCAAGCTCAAGTTGTAGAAGAACCCTTCGCCCTAGGAGTGTGCTATAGAAGATCTGATTTGAAATGGGAAGAAGTATACATTACCATGTTCAACCATCTGGGGAGCTATGGCTAAGAATAGACTAAGACCTAAGAGACAGAACTTCTATTTCCCTGTCAATTAATACTTACACTGTTAATTGAATGGTTTTTATTTTTAGTTCTTTCCTTTTTTTTTGTTTAATTTGTTGAAACAATCTTTGAGATTCACATTGATTTAGATGACTTTGATGCTAATGAAGAATGAATCTGTGTAGAATACTTGGCCTTGATGTCACAGGCATTCCATTAAAATGTTGGCTGCTACAGGAAGTGAGAATCATTTATCTTCCTTTTCTAATGTTTAAGGTATAGAATGGCAATAATTCTTCTTATAACCCTTTTCTCCTCGTTTTGAAACTTTCAATCCTGGACTCATCTTTATAGTGGCAACTATGAAAAGTATCAGGGGGAAAATAAAGATCACTCACTGCCTCATGCCATGCCCAGGCAGGGTTACAAGTTTAGAAAAAGTGTGCCTGAAACAGCTATAGTCACTGAACAGTGTTGTAGCGAAGGAGCAGACGGGAGGAAGTGGGATGTTCCTGCTCACTCTCACATCCCCAAGCATCATGCCCTGTAGTCCAAATCCCTGGTGCTTCCCTCCCCACCAAAATTGACTATGGAGAGGTTCTTCTTTAAACAGTCCCTGTGTAGATCCATGAAGACATCTATCATTCTCTGATTATATGTAAGGCAATAAGCACTGACTCTTTACCATGGCACACATGCTCAATTTATTCAGCCTCTCTTACTGCCTACTTCTTTTTAACTTAGTAGCCTATTTCCTACGCATATTTTCCTTTTACACAGAAATAGTCTAGCATATCTCTGTGGAGCCTTTTAATATTTTTGTCTGTCCCATTCCCCAAATGGTTGCTATTTTTTTACTCACCATAACACCTCCCCAGAGAGGGTACCACACAGTCACACAGATGGGTGCATATTCCCCTGTGGGGATCATCAGGAGGCCCCCCAGGGCAATGTGGAAGAGCCCATTCATGATCTGGATGGCCTAGGGAAAGAATAGGGGCACCAATAAATGAACTGAAATGGTCTGTGTTAGAAGGCAGAGGCAAGACTGGAAGATTCAGGTCCTGACCTGGAGCCATGCAAAATGCCTATAGGCAGCAGTGGAGGTGAGACCAATTTTGTCTTTTTCTTATTCAAATTTGATTTTCCCCACCCCATGGGGGCATTTCTACTGGAATCCAGGCAGGGACTGCAATAGGAGACCCCTAGACTTACATATCCCCAAACCAAAAGGTGATTATCTAGGTGATAACTTCTCTAATACCTTCCTGATTTGGCCAACTGTGCCAGACACATCAGGCTGGATGAAAACCCTTCAAGTTGGATTGAAATCTGTACATGGCCTACAGCATTAGCTTTTGTAAACCAGAGACTCCTAGCATAGGGCATGAGGGCACCTGACTTACCCCTAAAGCTTTAGACTGCCTCATGAAGAAGCTCTGCGTGGGGCCCACCAGGGACGACAGCCTCCTCAGGGTCACTTTTTGAACAGGTTGTACAGGAATAGGGCCTTTCATAGGCTCTGCTGGGAAAGTCCCATTTACTGAATTTCTGGGTGTTGTCATTTTGCTTTCAAAACTCCTAAAAATAAAACAAAGCAAGGAAAGTAAGAAGATTTTAGCAATCTTAACCCCGTCATGCTTCTAAAGGCTTCTTTCCTCATTCCCTCCGTGGTGTCATTAAGGGTAGACTTGGCTGCTTCTTGGTGCCTGGGAGCCTTGGGTCTGAGACAAGTCCTGCTGCTGAGTTCTGAGAAAGGATCTGGAGGTGTTTGCCTGAGGCAAGAACATAGGGCCCCCCAGATCCCTGCCAGTGTTCCTGGCAACCAGATTTGGGACATATATTTTCCCAAACCATGCATATATATGACCGTATGTCTTATTTGCCTCTCATCTCTAGATGCTTTTCTATGTTTTAATATCAGAAATTATATTTTCCATCTATTTGTCTTATCCTTTTGCTTATTTACCTTTGTCCATTATGGTGAGTCAGAAGCATCATGATAGATGCCATCATTTTCCTGTCATGAAAGTGGTATAAAGAACACTGGAGATTCAGAAGGGGGTTTGGAAGGGCATGAGGGAAGAAAAATTAACTACTGGGTACAAAGTACACTATTAGGGTGACAGGTACACTAAAAGCCCAGACTTTACCACTGTATAATTCATCCATGTAACCAAAAAACACTCGCACCAATTATAATCTATTGAAATTAAAAGAAAAACTTTTAAAACAAACAAAAGCAGCAGGGAAGACCTGCTTCTAGGCCGTCCTCTACCTCTAAATCTGCTATCGTGAGCAAGTCATGTCAAGAAGGCTATCTTCACCTATAATCCCAGCACTCTGGGAGGCCAAGATGGGGAGATTGCTTGAGGTCAGGACTTGGAGACCAGCCTGAGCAAGAATGAGACCAGGTCTCTGAAGAGGCAGTGTGGTGGGCATTGTAGTCCCAGTTACTCCATAGTCTGAGGCATGAGAATCACTTGAGCCCAGGAGTTTGAGGTTGCTGTGAGTTATGATGATGCCATGGCACTCTATGCAGGGTAGCCAAGGAGACCAGCTCAAAAAAAAAGGGGGGGGCTATCTAATGCTGCATATAAGATTATAACCTCCTGAGTGGGATTGCTCTAGAATTGGCAATTCTTTTATTTGCTCTGAGACTTTGGGCAAGTTCTTTAAGTTCACTGGGCTTCAAGTTCTTCAACAATAAAATGGAGATGATAATAATAATTCTTATCTTGTAAGCTGTCATGAGGCTTAACTGGGCTCATAGTCTGTGCATAGCTGGTGTCTTTTCATCCAGGTGTAGCTCAAAGGCCACCTCCTTTGAGAAGCCTTCCCCGAATGCTCTATAACACATACTCCTGTTTGCTCTCTTTCTCTCACAAAATCCTATTTTATTTGCTTCATGGCATTTATCATGCCTGTGGGAAATTACCCTGTTCATTTACTTGTTTGTTACCTGCCTCTCCCCACAGAATGTAAGTTCCATCAAAGTAGAGATTTTGTTCTCGCCTGTTGAGTTTCTAAAATAATGCTTGAATTTTGTATTTTCTTAATACATTTTATTGAAGAAATAAATGTATGCAAAACACCCCCCATGTGGGAGTAAATATTAGCTGTTTTGTTGCTATTCTTCTTCTTCTTCTTACCTTTTTGAGCATTAGTTTCTGTTTAATCCATCTGTAAAGTGAAAAGAATAATATTCCTCTCTTGAAGATATTGTCAGAAATAAGTAATATAACATGTGCAATTGTGCTTAGTACATAGGAAGAGTGTGGTAAAAGCTACTCATTGGTGTTCATGATTTATTCATTTCTAAAGTCCTTCCAGCTCTAACATTTTAAAACTTTGTTCAGTCTTCCATGGGCTTCCTTTTGGTATTTGTGCATTCATTTATGTCAGCCACTTATGTGAATTTTATCGGGTCTTCCCTGGGGCCTGGAAATGCCTCTTTGGGGATACTTCTTTGGTCTTGTCTTTATTGATTTTAGGCTGTGTAAGGGTCCTTGGAAGTCAAGACTATCTAGTTGCTTATCTTGCTAAATTGGCATCAATGCCAGCCATTAGACTACAGGTTAAAGTACATCCATCAGAGCTGGGACAAATAGCTTGTAAGACAACTAGGTGGCTGGGAGTCACTCATATTTAACTTTAGATTTAAAAGGAAATCTCACACATGGCATTTCATCTGAGTCTCACAGAATAGGCAAGGGATGAATCACTGCCTCTGTTTTATAGAAGAGGAAACAGGGCACAGAAAAGTTAAGTAACTTGGAACAAGTTACATAATTATTAAGGATTTAAAATGAGGACTCATACCTATCAAATGGCCACATTACTATGACTCCTGTGGGGAATAGGACTTCAGCTTTCCCCTTATGAACCCATCACTTCTCCTTCAAATAGTTGCACTATTTGGATGACTGTAAATCAATTAAAAACAGGTTATTTGGGGCCTGAGCTAGAGGGAAGAAAAGAGGCTTTCACAGGATGTTTCTTACTTGATTTTGCCCCTGCCCCTCTATAGCCAGATGTCATATGGTCCTAGGGATCTGCTTTGTACCAAAACCTCCCCCAAGACCACCAACAAAAAGAGATTATGTTAAATATATCCCACTCAAGAGTTTTCAAATGGACTCTGGTCATCAACCAGAATTTTCTAGAAGTACTCAGAACTTCAAATTATTCTGCTCATTTCACAAATGAAGAAACTTCAGCCTGGGAAAGATATTACACTTGGTAACAAAATGAAATTGGGAGACAGTCACCATGGCTCTGATACTGATGCTTTTTCTGCTACAGCCTAGTTCAGATAATTGTAGCTGTTTACTGAGCACTTACTATATTTCGGAGGTATTGTTTATGTTATTTCCAACTATCCAAACACCTTTCTTCCTAAGTAGTCCTTTTTCCTTTTGCAGCTGTGGAAGTGGAGGAAGTAGGAATAGGAAAAAGTGGGCTTTCTGTCCCATGGCCGTGGGTGTGGAACAAGATGAAATTGTTTAGACTCCTTCCCATGGGAAGGTGCCTTGTGTTCCTAGATAGCCATAACTGTGCACAAATCATGCTGACGTAACTCCTGCGTGGTACATGGCCACTTTTGTTCCCCTGGGTATAAAGATGCACAGGACCTTTCCCTTGCACAGATCATGGATTTTAGATTGCAACATGCAATAGCTCCCCAGCCACCAGGACCTAGGAGAGACCTGCCATGTAACTCAGCTCACCAGCTGCCTGTGAGCTGAGTGAAGCATGTTGTACCTGCCCTCCATGCCAGAGTTCTTCTCCGGTCTGGTTGAATTAGAACACTGGCATTACAGGATTATTAACCAAATTGGTCAAGATATGGTAAAAATAGTATTTTCACTAATACCAAAATGAGCATTGATAATAAAATCAGGATTCAGTTTATCACACACTACCTCATGTTATAACTGACAGTAACTCCTGTAAATATTTTTTCATTTTTTAAAGGCATCACTCTTTCTGTGTCCGTCTACTGAATGAGATCTCAGAGCCTTTAGGAGTTTTGGTTTGAATAGCGACTTTTAGATCCGCCAACACCATCATGTACTCAGGGGGTTAGAGCTACCTTACTTTTGTTACCTCAACTTCCTCTTGTGCCACTTGAAATAGCTTTGCAGTCTTATCCTTTCTGGCCTTCTGGGTACTTATCTCTGGGGAAGAATGTTCTTACTTCCTTTCCCTTTGTTTTCAACCCATGCCTTTCCACCAAGATTTTAGCCCTTCCAGGAAATTGTTTCTTCCTCACATCTGCAGTCTGTCACTCAATTTGTGGTAACACGGAGCAAAAAACAGTCCCAGCTCTGACGCTTGCTACGTTTGTGATCTCTAGGTAAATTTACACTAACAGTTGCCTCGCCCATTTCAAACCATCATTGTGAGAACACGAGATGATTTGCAATTGATAAGGCACTAAAAACTCAAAGAATAATCATTAGTATTGGACACCTTTAAATGACAAAAATGAGCTGCTGCGTCCCCTCCCGCATTCCCAGAGCCGTCTTCCTTTAACTCAGCAATGTGCCCTGCTAGTGCCAGGGTCCCTCCCTTCACCTCTGCTTCTTCAAAGCTTTGTGTTCCACTCTCGTCCCCACTTCCTCACCAGCCACTCCCCCCTCAACACTTTGCTACTAGTTTCTGAGGGTGCCTTGACTGAAACTGCACTCTTTGAGGACGGTACTATAAAATCAAAAGCCTTCTCTTGGGCACCACGCCACAGATTACTTTCTGTTTCCTGCCACCGAGGCTCAGAGGGGGTGTGGTTTGCCCCAGCTTCTTGGCCTCTCAGCCCATCTTTATCTTGGCCGTTGTTCCCACTGACGCCCTGTCATGCCATTTCTGCCTGGGCAGTGGGTCGTGCATGTGGACCTTTTTCCTACATCCAGGGTTTCTCCATGGATTTGGCTTTCATTTTCTTTGGGAGTTTAGCACAAAAATATTGCTTTTCTATTTGATCTTCCGCTTTTCTAACCCATTCTCCACAAGGCTGCTTAGTCCGACTCCTTTAATCACTGTTTCGCTGGCCTGTCATTGCTTCCTGGAGAAACCCTTCCTCTGGCCCCTCTGGTTCTTTACAGTTCAGCCCTGCATGTCTTCCAAAGCTCCCGTCCCACCACTTCCCACCAGAGCCACTGGTCTGAACACGTCTTCTATCTTCTTCCCTGAAACCTCCCAACATTGACACCTCCCTCCTCCTCCTTCCCTCTTCACTTTCCATCAGACTTCATCACAAATTCACATCATCTGAGGCTCTCCTGCTCTCCAGCCTGATTGCAAGGATCACACCTTCAAAGCCCCTGGCTTTACTTTCTTCCTTGCATCATGTTGTAACTCCTTTAATGGTGTGTCAATTCCTTAATGGGATCATGTGTCATACCAGAATTACATGGGAAACCTGTTTTCTACACATGATGGGCTCAATACCTGTTAAACGGATTATCCAGCTCAGGATAGGTTTACACATGCTTAGGATGCTGGATTAAAAATCTCATCTCAGCTGATGCTCAGTGAGATCAAGGCACTTTATGGGAAACACAGAAGGGGAATCACTTACATATTGGTTTCCAGATGTAGTAATGGCATGATAAATATTAATCCAGTGCCCATTCTCATTCTTGGCTTCCTATGTGATGGATGTGCTCAGTTTTGTGTCCACCAACCCCCTCCAGAAAATATTAGCCTGTAAGTCTTCATATCATCTAGGTGTGTTTACATTTAATGGAGTATATTTGCAGACAAAAGCATTTAAAACAAGAGGAACGATGTTTTTCATTATGTCCATCACTGATTATTTTCTCATTTGGTACTAAGCAGTCCTAAGGGCTTCAGAAGTATAGCTAGTTTAATCTTCATAATGTGTGTGTGGGGGAATATTACTACTGTCTCCATTTTTATAGATGAGGAAGCTGAGGTGTGTAGAGGTTTAGTAACTTGCTCAAGTAATTTGTGAGTGGTAGTGAAACTGTCAATATTAAAATAATGTAGAGTCATGAGGTATAAATAGCAATCAAAGTCTTATTTTTATAAAAGTATAGATACAGCCAGAAATTAATCAGCCATTGTTCTGCAACTTCCTTACTGCTGCAGCTGGTTACTTCTCAGTAGGACTGTCCTTCCAGAAAGGTGCAAGCTTTGTGACTTCCCCTGCTACTTTTATAGATAACAGTGCTATCTCAGCCCAAGGACTTGTGATTCTATAGGTAAGGTTGGACATTGAAGTATTTTTCAGACTCTGTATTTTGGGGGGATTGACTGATGCCAACCAGACCACAGATAGGTGTGGGAATGGATCCAACAGCCTTGAGACCCTCATTCAGAAAATATCCCAGCTGAGGAGATAATCTCTGGGAACTCATCCTCCACCAACAAGCAGACATGAATGCCTAGGCCTTTGCCCATGAAACTATCTTTTAAAAGCCTTTCTTGCAAGTTTTTGGAGAGATAGATTTGAGAAATTATCCCCCTTCTCCTCACCTGGCACTTTGTATAATAAAACTTTATCCATCGTGACACCCGCTGTCTTAGTATACTGGTAGATATCACCAGGCAGTGGGTAAGGGACCCTGCTGGCTGTAACAGGGTAGCTCCAATTTGAAACCAAGGGATTAGGAACCCTGATTTAATCTGCATGCTGCAATCTCCTACTTTTGTGGAATGACTCACAGTTGATTGTGGAGGGTAATTCTTAAGAGAGAGAGAGAGTGGTTAAGAGAGTGAGTGGGCAGCAAGCCTTGATCTCACCCCTCCTCAAATCACGACATTATTAGAAAATCTGACAGGGAAGTTTTAGAATTGAAACTGAGAATCTCATTCTCCAAAACCATTCTATGCCTTATCCCACCTCCTTTTAGTCATTTAAAGAAAGAAAATTGATTCCTCACCTGAGTTTCCCAGGCCTCAAGGTTCAAGGGCTGATTTTGGATGCTGCTAATTCTCAAGCACACAGGAAGAGTGACTGTGATGGGCCAAACCTGGGGCTGAAATTGCTGATAGATACCACGTGACAGGAAATTGGTAGCTTCTGCTACCTTGTGCTTCGCTCCAATTACTTTGGTTTAATGTATGCTTACCAGTGCTGCAGGAGATACAAAAAAATTTCTGCCCTACCACGAGGTTTCACTTCTTGAAAAATATCCCTGGGGGCTGCCTGGTGGGGTTCATGCTACCTTAATTAGAAGAACCTCTGTAGCCCCCACCCTGTGAGCAGGTGTGGATGGTTGGTCCCTAAGGACAAGAGGAACACTAGAAAATCTTCAAAGATGGGCCGTTGGGACTGACTTTTACCTTCTTGTTTCACTTTTAGGAGTGAGTAGGTGGGAAGGAGGCATCCATGCAGAGAATCAAGAATCATGGGCCCATCTGCTCAATACTGTACTGACCTGCCTACAAATATTGTCCTCATTTGCTCACACTTCGGCTCTTACTGGACCATGTGTAAAGGTCTAAAATATACTTTAGTGTGCCAGAACATGTGCCCAGGAGCTCAAGGCAAGAGTTAGCCTCCATATTTGGAGATAAAAATTGAAATAGCACTTTCACCTACACACCCACTGATGACCTTTCTCTTCCACCTGTCTAGTTTCCTGGTGTCCCTTGTCTTCTCAGTCTGGAATAGAGCTCTAAGATCATCAGGCTAGTGCTAGATCAGGTGGGAAAATGAAGGAAGTTGGTGGCATCACGACAGTCTAAACTGCTAGGAGGCAAATCAAAGAAAGTTTAACTCAAAGATCTTGTCATCCCTCCCCCCCCAACCATATGTAAACTTTGTGTTCAGATGTTGGATCTTTTAAAACATTTCAGTTTCCTCAACCATTGTTTTATTTTTATTAAAGACACAGAGCTTTAGTTAGTTATAGTTATTTATTTAATCTAAAGGGATTCAACTTGGCAGCTCTTGGACCACCTAATCTGTGGTCCATTCAGGTTTTTCCTCTTTCTCTTCTATTTCTATCCCTGCTTCTCTTTTTTTTGTTAGAGGATTTGGAACCACAAAGTTAGAAGCAATTGATTCATGTACTCCTGGGGAGGCTGAATTTGGTGTAACATGAAAAAAAATATTTTCTTACCATCGAAGCAGTCCATTATGGGAACTCGCTACCATTGGAATAGAGAATTTGCTGTCATCAAGAATACTCAAGTAACATCTGGGCAGTCACCTCTCGGAAATGCTATTAAAGAGTAGGAGAGTGGAAACAGAAGGCCCACCACCATTTGAGACTATAGTTGTTAGTTTGTGCATATCTGGTAAAATCCTTGAATGGGTGGTGACAGGGATGACAGTTACACAGGGTGTAGGTTATGGGTGATCGTGAGATCTGAGATTTGAGTGCGGGAGGTGGGGTGGTTAGAGGCATGTGCCTTCATTTTAGTGGGTGGGGGAGCAGAGTCAGGACCTGGCAAACATAGAATTGAGGTTGCACAACCTGATCTTTTGTATCATTTTCTCTGGTTAAGTCCTTCCGCGCCACCCCCCATGTTGGGTTGTTTGCTATTCTGATCTTTGTGGCTAATGAAGTAACTTACATGGTTCCATGTATGATTCTTCCCAAATAAACCTGAATTTGAACTTGTCTTTGCTGATTTGAACTGATTGATTTTTCAGTTTGTGCGTGTGTGGAAATTCCTGCTACAGTTTGGATTTGACCATAGCACCTTCTTTGATATACCACCACTCCCACCCCCAGGCTTGGGGATATTTTATTAGGTCAGTAACACATTTAAAATATTTCTCTTTGCCATCCTTGTCATGACAATGGGGCCCATTGGGTGACTTCTCTTGGAGAAATCAACAAGAGATTCCATGAACCAGACAAGTGAGCTGACAGGGTCACCCCAGACCCTGAGCTTTGGTTCATATCTTTGTACAAAGGCAAGAGCATGTTTGCTTGTCCTTTAGTTGAAAGAAGGCATGACTAACAGAGGTGACAACACCAAGGTGACCATTTGATTTGGGGAGAGAGTGAGATGGCATTGTTAAGAAGCAGGATGTGTTTTATTAGCCAAAATGTCACCAAAACCACCTTCAATGGGTCACGCCCCTTTGCTTTAAAGAGTTGCCAGCCTTAGGATTTTTTTTTTTTTTTTGAGACGGAGCCTCAAGCTATCCCCCTGGGTAGAGTGCCATGGCATCACAGCTCATAGCAACCTCCAACTCCTGGGCTCAAGCGAGTCTCCTGCCTCCGCCTCCCAAGTAGCTGGGACCACA